>JALRMM010000524.1:0-21996 GCA_026122155.1 Zymoseptoria crescenta
CCCCCCCCCCCCGCCCGCCCCCCCCCCCCGCCCCGCCCCCCCCCCCCCCCCCCCCCCCCCCCCCCCCCCCCCCCCTAAAATAGAGCTAGGATATCGGGATGTAATGCTAGTAAAGAGGAAGAAGACGAAGAAGCGGTTAGGTCGGAATTACGCATAGGTCGACAAAGAGCGACGGGAATATGCGCCGGGTATAGGCGAGTAGACGTGCCACGTTGCTAGGTAACCCCCGTTAAGCACGAGTGCGATCGGAATACTCTAGACTACGGACGGGATATCGCGCGACGTCTAGAGGTAGGCGGATATCCGTACGACGACGAGCGATGCACGGATTTATTTAGATAGTCTCGTATTGGAAGGCAATGCTATAGCGAAAGGCTACGTTTATAGAGCCTACGGCCTCGTAAGCGGTAGCTTAGTTTACCTACGATGCTCGTCTTAGCACGAGCCTAAGCGTAGTGCCGACGGTTTCTACGCACGTCTAACGGGAATTCTCGTAAGCATAGTTATAACGACCTAACAAAACCTTCTAGTCTCCTTTCGGGGCGGTCTACCGATAACGTAGCCGTTCTCGTCGGATTTGGGAGCCGATTATAGGTAGGCGCTTCTACCCCCCCTTAGACGGGACTTAGCTAGGACCACGCCTACTAGGGTATTTATCGTATCCACGATTAATGGACCGATACGACCGCGGGGTCTATATCTATCGCCGTCGGCTCCATAGTTAGGCCTAGTTACGTCGAGGGTTAGAGCCGAGGTACTACCGGAATCGACGCCCTATACACGCCCCGGATATCTCGTCGTCTTTTAGAGTCTACTATGCTACGGCATCGAGGAGTCGGCAGCGAACTTTGGCACGACGTAGGAAGTTAGGACGCGCACGCGAACGCTATACTATAGTCGACCTAAACGATAAGTAGGCCGCGCTAGCGGGTTTCTACTAGACGTTCTATCGTTAGGGGTATGTGGTGTAGGAATCTCCACGTTAGCTCTCCGATCTAACCGACATCGTGCTATAGTTAGTAGAGGCTCGAAGACCTACCTTTATACGTAGATTTACTCGAGGCGGATAACATCTACCGCTAGAGTGCCGCGGTGTCCGGAGAGTTCAAGGCGATAATTAAACGCGAACTATCTCGAATAACGGATACGAACGAGATAGGCCTAGCGCCGGCGTCCGAGGGCAAGTTTAGAGGGTTGTAGCGGGCGTTTAATATCGTCCCGCGCGTCGTAGCGAACGCGCTAGGTATATATAAGATATAGGACGCTAGAGGAGGATACGAAGGAGAGGAGTAGGAACAACGACGGCACGATTAGAAGCTCTACCTGCTAGACGGCTATAAGGCTCTAAACACGGTAGTCGTTCTAGCTATCTTTATAGACATCGGTCGCACCCGATACGATTAACTCCCGATCCGCGAGCTTAAGGAGACTACGACGGCTTACCGGATATTACTATGCGCTATACGCAAGTTGTCTTACGACAGAAGTATAGGAGACGAAGGTAAAGCGGCGGTCGCGATAGACGGGATACGACGGCGACTACTAGACGCGGTCGCCGACGAAGGGTCGCTCGAGCACATCCTATTACATCTCTTCGAGGGAGTACGGCAAGTGTTATTTACGACGATCTAGATTCAATTCTATTATAAGTGCCTCCGCACGAGACACGTAACGGCCGCGCGGCGTAAGATCGTTCCTAGCGTGCTAAAGTGGAACATATATCGGATCCGTCGACTTTAAGATATATTGGAGGCTTGCTTCGCGCTACCGAGCATATAGCGTCGTGGCGAATACGAGACGTATAGGTATAGAGGCGTAATGCTGCCCGTCCGAGTAATCCTAGACGGTCCGCCGCCGCGACTAGTGTTTACGAGCCTATAGTAGGGCCCCGCAGTACTATAGGAATATAGACATCGAGATCTAGACTTAACGTACGCCCGACCGAACGGAGAGCCCGCCCGGGTAAGGTATCGTTAGTATGCTAACGTCCTCGCGGAGGGCTGGAACAAGAAATAGGTTAGGTTCCTAGCGTATATTAGTTAGAGGGACTCGATCGTATATTGCGAATTTCCGTAACGCATCGAGACGAATTACCGGCGAAGGGTATAGAAGGAAGAGATAGATCGTGTTATTAAGAAGCTTCTAGCGAAGTCGAACCGCTGGCAATTTGTAGCTAAGATATACGAGCAAATAGAGCCCGGCACGACTAGCCGTCCGAGATAGGCTCTACGTAATCGGTGGATATAGTCGCGTCCGTCGCGGACGCCTAGCCGCTAACGTAGCGGTTATCTCGATCCTAACGGCGTGGCCTCGATACGGGACCTCTAGTGTAGGCACCGCTAATAGGTTCGTAGAATAGCTAATATTAAGTCGGCCGAGGGAATGAAGTTAGCCCGTAGCTAAGATATAGGACACTATCGGGGTAGGCTGTAATATATACTACGGCAATCGTAAGCCGTCTCTCGTGTCTCGTAGCGTACGGTCGATTAACCTTACGTCGTTCGCGACGGTAATACCGGGGTACGCGATAGCAATTCCAAGGCTAACCGTGCCCTCGATGCACACCTAGATAAGGGAATTAGGTTATTCCGCGTGGAGGAGAGGAGAGCAGGCATCGCTAGACGAGGATTAAGGGTGCGGGTTGCCGGTTGCATAGGGTAGGGCGCACGACGACTAGGATGCCTAGAAAACTAGGAAGCGGGGCGCTGTTAGCTTAGGTCCCAGCATTTCCTATAAGGATACTAATGCGCTTAACAAAGAATTGACAGTAGACGCTCCCCCAACGGCCGCACGTTACTAGTAAAAGTACCGGACAACGTATATGTCGTCGGGCGATAGCTTCTAGCCGATAACGACCGAATCGGCCCCGCGCGGAGCGAAGCTCGTTATAGATCTAGCACGGGTCGACTACAGTCTCTACGACTAGCAAGTGTTTAAGATCGTCCTAAACTTACTGCAAAGACAGGAGGATCTAGTGCTCGTTACGGGAGCGGGGACTTCCGTCGCTACCGGAGGTGGGTTTATATAGCCGACGAAACAACGCAATCGCTAACACGCTCTCGCGCTAGTTCTATCCTTTAACTCCGGCTAGTTTGATTAGTACGGCAGGAGAGGTTCGTTCGTAGGTAGGGCCTACAATACGCCGGGCGAGATGCTAAGGTTTTATCGTATACTATTCGACCTTATAAAGATCTACGAGGACGCGTAGCCTACTGCGTAGCATCGGATGGAAGATTAAATCGCTCGCGAGCATCGGCTTCGACGACTATACACCTAGAACATCGATAGCCTAGAAGATTGCTTCCCGGCCCTAAGGACGACGGTGCCGCTAAGGATAGACGGCGACCGGGAGCCTAGGACGATCGCGTTGTATAGAAGCCTCCTATAGATGTACTACACACACTCTAGAGATTACGTACTTCCCTTAGTCCGCGAAAAGTTTAACCCTCGAGACGCCGAGGAGACATAGCGGCTATCTACGTGTTCCGCATGCGAGGAGGAGAATAGGCAACGTGAAAGTGGACCGGACCCCCGTCGGACGCGCACCGTAGGCGGGCTGAAACTACGGGTAGTACTTCGCGAGGCGGAAGAGTAGGACCCCGACTACACGGCTATTTAGGAAGCGCTAAGGGCGGACGCTCGTACGGCACCACGCGCTATTGTCGTAGCGGGTACCTAGTTGAGCATTGCTAGAATAAAGAACTTGGTCGCCGATTTAACTCTAGCTATAAAGCGCCGCTAGGGCCAAGATAGCCTACTAATTTGGATAAACGATAGACGCTAACCTCCCGTTCTATTCCTAGCCGTCGAATGGGACATTACGGTTATAGGCGACGTATAGGACGTCGTACGCCGAACGTGCATAGGAGCTCTACGGGAAAGAGGTTAGTAACCGTCGCGAAGACGATAGTAGTAGTAGGCCTCGACGGCCGACGCACTCCGCATTAGCGACGAAATCGGGGGTTATTAAAAGCTTACTTTTGATTTACGCGGACGCGCGAAAGAGATAATAAGTCTATCTATCCCTCTATCCGTAACTCTTCCTATCCGCCGTCCCGAACTCCTCTATAGATACGTTATTAAGTAAACACGCGAGCGAGTCTATCGCTGCGTCCGGGCTATGAATTTTCGCTGTTCGATACTATACTATATCGGCGGATACCGAGGGGTTTATACTCGGGGTAGTTTGCTCGTCGTGTCTTTATAGATAGTTACACGCCCTCTACGCGGACGACCGGGTAACGCGCTTCTTGGGGCGTTTCGGATCGGGTGCCTTTACGCCGTTACCCGCCGCTGCTCGCTTAATAGCTTTGGACCGCGCCTTAGTCGGCGCACTATTAACGTCTTACATCTTGGCGGTCTTCCCGCTCGCCTTAGCGCTTTTAGTAGTGGAGATAGGCTGGTCGTTGGCCTTAGGAGTGCTAGTAGCGTCCTCGTTGTTATTATCTATCGATCCGGCTTCGGGACTAGTTATAACAAGATCTCCGTCGCCGACTTACTCGGCGTTATAGCGCGAACTTCCACGGACCGGTGGGCTCGCGCTCCTAGAGACACTAGCTTGTCGGTACTCGATAGCGCCTTATACTACGAGGCGGGCCTAGACGGCTTTCGTACGTCTCGACGGCGAAGCGCCGCCTCCCTCTACTATAGATTCCTCCTCGACGAAACCCCGCTCGTGCTACTACGGTGTTAGAAAGGAATTAGAGGGGAGTAACGAGCGAAGAAACATACCGTAACCTTACGCGGCGCCCCTCGTAGGGTAATAGCGTCCAGCGCGATGTCGTCGGCGTCCTCGTTAGGACGGTCGTATATCGATGCTCGGGGCGCGGGGTCGTTTCTAGCGAAGTACCCGTTTAGTAGGTTCTCCAGTTCGGATAGCAACTCGGGCGCGTCGATAGGTAACACTTCGAGGCCGCGACGTGCCCGGTCGACACTATTATAGATACGCCGAAATTGCGGTATAGCCTCTTAGGTAGCGTCGATAAAGGCGGTAAACGAACTATCGGTAAAGCGGCGGAGTCTATACGAGTTGTTAGCGGGCGCCTGTGGATTAAACGGAACGCTACAACGATAACTCACTTACTATGCGCGGTAAGGGGTAGGAATAGAAGGATGCCGTTGCCGAAGGCCCGAATTATATAATTAAGGCGGGCTCCCGTCTTGACCTAATCGCGGAGGCTAACCTTCAGGGCGTTATACTTGCCTTCGTCGTTAAGCTACTCCGGCGACGCGTGCGAGTGGAGTAGCTACTACTAGCATAGCGACCTATTATTAAAACCTTGCCCGGAAAGCTTTAAGCCGCGTTGCTCGTAGAACTGTACGAGCATTTTATAGGTGTTACCGTCGTAGTCGGCTATAGCGGCCTATAGCTTTTCCTACGCCGTGTAGAGGTCGTAGATAGTCTCTATAGTGCGGAGACTAGTGTCGTCGAGTTTGCCCTATGCTACTAAGGTAGTGTCGAGAGCGCGGAGAACGGAATAGGTAGGGTAGTTAGAGGTAACGACCAGGTCGTAAGCGGTGTCCGGTTCGACCCGGTTCTAAGCGATAGCGCGCTTAATCCGAGCGAATCCTTTACTAGTAAACACGTAGTCGACGAAGAAGTTATAGATGTCCCTAAACTCCGTCTTGTACCGTCCGGCGTATGCTCCGTAATCCTTCGATTACTGCGTTATTCGGTTATAGGTCTAGGTAAGCTCCTACGTCTACTCCTTCGTTACGCCTACGAGCGTAGTGTTCTTAGCGGAAGTGGACTTGCGTTTCTTCTTCGGCGGTGCGGACTGAATATCCCCCTTACTATTATTCTCGGGATTAGGGTTAGGGGAATCGTCGACGTTGTCCGACGGGTTTCGCGGGGCACTACTTTAACTACGTAGGCCCGCCTTCGCGCCTTAGTTATCCGCGGGTTTATAGGGTTTAGCGGGACGGAGGTTAGGTCCCGTACTCGGATTTGGGGTCCGGTCGGGCGTGTTACGATCCGAAGTGCGCTAAACCGAGTCTATTAGGGTCGCTAGTAGTGTCCCGATAGGCGAGGCTAGGGCGTCGCTTAAATTACTGTCCGTCGCTACATCTACGTCTTTCCCTTAGCTCGTAGTCGAGACGCTACCCGACTTCTCGCCGACCTTAGCTATATATACGTCTTCCTCCTAGCCTATAGTCGAGACGTTACCCGACTTCTCGCTAATAACGTTATCGTGTTTAATCGGATCCACCGCGGTCTCGACGCCGCCGTTGTTACCTCCTATAGCTAATTCGGGCTAGGGTACGTCGAATGTAACACTTACGGTGGATTTGTCTATTCCTACTACGTCTACCTTATTCTAGGTACCCGACGCCGTATCGGCTTACCTCTTAAGAAGTTCGGTGCGGGACTCTTCGACGTCCTTCTTTAGCTTGCCGGGAGGATCTACGAGCTATAGGGCCTGGGCTATAGGCGTCGACCTCCTCCTACCGCGTAATTGCGTAGTTGCCGGCTTCGCGGACCGCGAGGCGGTATAGAGGGATAATACGGCATTGTCTAGGGATGCCGAGCGCGCTAGAGAGGAGCGACGCTCGCTAGGTAGCGTTATTATAAAGTTAACTAGGTTCACGCCCATAAGCTCCTCTTTACCTACCGCGCGACGCTAGTCGATATTAGCAATCTCCTCCGCCGTTACGAGGCGTAGGCTACCTAGGGTGCGGTAGCCTTACTCCTCGAGGCATTATATTACGAGGCCCACTACCGTAAAGCCGTTCTTCGTCGCCTACGGGCCGCGCCCGATTAGGCGCTAAAGGATGCGTTTAAAGTAGAATTTGCTATTAGGTTGTCTGCTAAGGGCGACAGCCCTATACTCCCGGCTATTTGGGCCGAGGTACTACATCTGTCCCTCGAGCATTTAATCCAGTTCGGCCGTAGGGGTGTAGGCGCAGCGTATAATAAAGCCGGCGCGGTAGGGTAATAGATATCTAGAGCAGGTTAGGCGCTACGGGAGGACGGGGCGCGGTGGACGGCAGCCTCTTAGGTTCGGCGTAATGCGTACGCACCGGCTAGCGGGTGTTGGTAGGTAGGTCTCTATCGTGTAGTGCCCTACTATAGGTTAGGCGGATAGGGCGTCGCTACGACGGTACGCGGCTATAGATCGCCTCCGGGTCGAGGGACGTGTTTCGGAGAGTAGGAGGGTTATAGAGGACGGGAGCAGTATAATAGCTAGAAATCGCAGTCGAGAGTAAAGGGAAGACGATAGAAGTGCTATAGAAGGTCGAGGCTACTACCTTAGCGTAGAGAGTAAGCCTAGGGTAGGGTAGTAGAGAGCGGGCGCACGGACGTTGTACTAGTAGGTAGCAACCCGGGTAGAGAGGAGAAGAATAAATCCCAATGGAACCGGGAAAGAGCCTCTTGCGACGCGATACATACTTAGTAAGGTAGAAGATGCATTAGGCGGGGTTGCTATCGACACTAGGATAAGGGCCGTACTAAGCCGCTCTCGGCTAGCGGATCGGCGCGCAGATCGTACTAAGGGATCCTAGGTACCTTATTCAACTTGTTAGGGTTGCCGAACTTAGGGTCGGACGGTTACTTAGGGTTAGGGAGACTACAGTCTAGGTTAAGCAAGACGACGCGGATACGGGTCCATAGAACATCGCGTCGCATTCAAGATCGGTATAATAGTAGAGTAAGGGTTATAGTCGCGAAACACCGCGTAGGAATAGAGCATTATTCGCAGCCTCGTACATCCGTAGCGTCCGGTCGACGCTACGTTTTACTATTCTACTAGGCCGACGGGAAGATTCCCCGCATAGGCGACGTAAGCTACGAATAGGCTACGTGGAGAAAGACGGATCGCTCTAGGAAGGCCGATCTATATCTATACGCTGGGTTCGTGTCCAAAGTTAGGGTTGTCTATTCTCTAGGGTTCGGGTTCGGATAACCGAGGTAGCGACGGCGACGACGGCTACTAGGTACCTACGCATAGGAGAGGGGCAGGAATAGAGGTCGCATACACTCCATTGGAAACAAGCCCTAATCCGTAGCTTCTAGACGTCTAATAGGTGCGTAGTCTAGAGAAACATAGTATACGAGACTTTTTTCAACTTCGAACTAGTCGGTCCTACTATCTCTAATACGACACTTATGCATTTCTACCCGGATCCATACGGAACAGAAAGTCTCTAATCCCTCCGGTTATTTCTTTCCTTCTAGCTAGTGCTATCGATCTAGTTCCTACGTAGCCTTGTTTCCTACATCCGCTACGCTACCTATACGTACAATAGCGCCCCGCCCCTAAAACACGGCGGTATAGCGGATACCCCTACGTATAAGACAACCGCCCTTCGGCCCCTCTACCGCATTAGCGCCGTCGAGCTACGTATCCGACACTCGCGGCCTTTAAACGTTAGCGTGTCGCCTTGCCTACTACTATAGACATGCCTCTAGGAAGGCGGTAAATGCGACCCCTTCGCTACGGCGAGTAGCGACGGTCGCCTAGGTTAACTCGAAATTATCCTTATCGCGCGAGACGAACTGGACCGATATAAGGAGGTCCGTCATTTCCGTATATACCGCCGCGCGTTAACGTTCTATAAAAATGTCCTAGTCGAGATGTCGGACGATAATAGCTAACGCGCGGTAGTCGGAGTCCGACGTATTCTCGTTAGTACTAAGGCGATCTTCGTACACGAGACGAAGACAATACAAGGTCCGCGGGAAGTGCTCGGCAGTCTAGAAGAAACATCCGGAGAATAGGGCCCGCCCGATAGTAATAACGGCGTAAGGTATGCCCGGGGGTTAGATGCTAGGAGAGGATTAGCAGACGTAGTAGTAGGCCCGTGTACGTAGTAGGCACACGACTTATAGGTAGTTGCCCTCCCGTAAGACGATTACCGATACGCCGTCCGTATAGTCGACATATCCGGGGCTATTAACGTAAAGTTCGCGGCGGTTTCGGTCCTAGCTACCGTTAAGCGCATACTACTATTTCTCGCCTTCCAAAGCGACGACGGCGGTGCAGTATCCGGCCTAGTCCGCGTAAAACGGCGATAGAACGGGCCCGGAGGAGAGGAGCGTCCACTCCCTCTACTTTATATAGCGTATAAGCTGCCGGTCGTCGTCCGTTATAGACGGCACGTTCACGTTAGCCTACCCCGCGGTCTCGTATCGCGAGCGAATTAAGAGCAAGATGTCGATTTCCGCGATAGTGGGGGGCTAAAAGGTGTACGGCGACGAGTTAGGTAGACCTAGGAGGTTTATAGGGCTAGATAGGCCGGGTTATAGAAATGTCTCGATAATTTCGCTCTTAGAGACGTCTTGCGTCGGTGTTTCGCCAGGTCCGTAAGCTTTGGCCGGTACGTACGCCGCGTATTTATCTTTCTCGAGGGACTATATATGTTAGGTAATAGTCTACGTGTAGGTCGGAGTAGCACGTTCCTTAGGGAGGTGAAGGAGCATTCTAAAGCCGCCTCGCAAGGCCTCTAGTAGGCCGCTATAGCTGCGGGTAAGGCGAAGGTCGAAGACGGGAGGATTTAGGAGCAACGGATGTATCGCCCTTAAGATACCGAACTTATTAAGCGGACGTATAGCAAGGAGCTAGGCATCGACGCGATCGGACGTTCGGGGTGTTACCGAGGCCTAAGTTAGACTAACGATAAAGTCGAGGTTAAGGCGGAGCTCGCTAGGGACCTTGCCCGATCCGGGCGTAATTCTTAGGGCCTTAAACGATAGCTTTAGCGGGCTATACGTAGGTTGGAGGGATTTTACGATGCTCCTACGAATCTTAAGCGTCCGTCTATTACGCTCGCGGGTTCGGAGTGCTTGCCCTATTTGTGCTTCTTTGTTATAATAGCGGGCGGTGGAGGAGGCGTTACTATCTACGTTACGCGAGGACGGCCGTAGGGACATAGACGGCGTCGGGATATCGTGTACCGGAGGAGTTATATTAATTGTCGATCGGGGGTCCGCTAGCACCGCTACGGAGCGCTAATAGACGTAGAGGAGGTAATTAGTAGGAGGAGCTTTTAGTAAAAGGTGTCGCGAGCGGGACGGCCCGTAGACCTAAGAAGTCTAGTACACCTAGGAAAGCGGACGTGCGACTATAGTATCGTGTAGGCGGCTACTATCGGTACGATAGAGACGGACAAAAGCGTAAGGCGTACGTGTACGGGAATAAGTTGCTACGCGGAAGGATAGGTAGGCTAGTAGGGGTTTCGACGGGGGGAACCTAAAGCGTTATTACCGGCGGTATAGCAACTAGCGCGTCGGACAACGGTCTATGCTTCTAAGCGGATCGACACTTAACTTAGGGCCGTGCTAAGACGCAGTATACTAGCGCTTATCCTACTCGGGGACCGCATTCGTACTATTAAGATTGTTATAGCTATAGCGGGCGTAACAGTTACCCGCCCCGTCTAGGTACAAATCGGTCTCCTAACGCCCTTCGCGGTAACATAAAATGCGCCCCTCGCTATAGTCCCTTCCCTAGCGCTTTTCGCTCGCTCGTGTCTCGGTAGAGATCTAGGACTATTCTTCGTCGAATAGTCCGCTATCCGACTCTACGCTATCGCAGTAGAGTCCGTAAGCGTAACTGTCGAACTCTAATAGCTCTAGCATCGAGCGGACGTTGTAGTCGGGCGAATTAAAGTCGTAACTCTCGCCGGCGAGGCTACGTTTCGGTCGATATCTATCGATAAGCTCCTTCACGAGCTTAACCTCTAAGTAGCGCGAATGCCGGGACAGTTTAGGCACCGCGTCGTTAATCGCCTCGAGGACGAGAGGGAGGTTTAGGAAGGAGATCTTACCGAGGCTATAAACAGTTAGTAACCGACTTTCGGTGTTAATTGCGGCCGACTTACTATATATAGGTAGACGCTCGGAACTTGTCGCTAATCTCTAGCATAAGCTAGAAGAACCGCCCTCCGAAGGCGTTGCGTATAGCTACTAACTTCCGACCGAGTTTGACCGACTAGAGGACGTCCTTAAAGGTATTATTAAACCTCTAAGGGTCTTGCGACTTTAGCCTATCTCCCAGGTTCCAGCCGGTCTTAGCTATGTGTAGATATGTTAAGATAGTATAGATGTCGTTCGCGGCACTATAGGTCTTGGAAAGGGGTGTCGGCGAGCCTTCTAGAAGCTTCCTAGCTTTAAGGTCGGCGCGTATCTTTTGGGAGAGGTGCTTACAGTCCAGGTGTATCTAGCCGCCGACGTCGTAGATACCGTCGAGTTTTATAGCTAGATTACCGAGGTCGGCGTACCCCTAAGGTTTAGTAAGCTACATAGAGGCAGACTGAATCTGAATAGCCTGGAGATTTCGATAGCTGTCGAACATTTCTTCGACGAGCTACGGCAGCGGGCTAATGTCCGACGAGTACGCGGGATAGTAGTTACCTATGCTGGGCCTCTAGGGATGCGAGGGCCTGGCCTTTATCGCCTTTAACTAGCACATAATCTTCCCTAGGGTAGTCTTAGAGACTAGTTAGACGGTAAGCCCTATAGTTATCTCGACCTATCGGTTAGTAAACTTCCGATCGACGACCAACCCTCGTAGCCTCTCGAACAGGACTTACTAGGTTACGTCGCTCGTTACCGAGTTAAACACCGGCCCTCGCGATTTTATCTACTTCTCCTCATAATAGAGGGCGGTAGTAGAGTCGTACTACCCCTAGTTAGCGGATGTCGTCCGATATAGAGGGGACGGGCGAAAGGGGACATACCTTTTCACTGCTATTAGGCTTGTTCTTATCGTTAGGGACGGACTTCTTCTTTAGCATACTAGACATTAATAATCCTAGTAGCTCTATAGCTTTAGGGTCTACCCGCTTGGGGGTAGGAGGTGCTAGCGTACGTACGGCCGGTACGAGCGCGGACACCTCGGGGACGGATAACTCTTTACGAAGGCGGGATAATCGCCTAGCTACCGGCGGACCCGTAGTCGGGAGTGCCTTGGATCGCGTAGCGAGGTTAAGCTCGAGCGGCGTACTCGCGGCGATAGTCTACGCGGCGGTCGAGCGCGGGTCTAGCGTATTATATTTACTAACCCGCCCGCTTAGTTCGGGCGTAATATAGTCGTCCTGAACCTTATAGGCGTCGTTATCGACCACGATAACGGGCGTGTTAGCTTGTTTCTCTCGCGGCGTAGTAGGCGGTAGTATTATTTGTAAGATGTCCCCTACGGGGGTCGGCGATGCGGTCGGTTCGAGGCTTATACGGCTAAGGCGGTAGAGGAGTTACTTAATCTACGCATGTTCGCTTTAGCGCTTATCGGGTCGGGAGCGGTTAATGTAGAATAGGACGTAGGTCTCGATAAACGCGAGGAGCTGTACATCGGATAGGATTAGCCGGGTGTGCATTAAGGGTAGCTCGGATCGACTTATATCTTAGGGTTCGAGCGAAGTATGCCAACGCGCGAAGGCCGCGTCTAGCTTAGTCGGCTCCATAATAGGGATAGTTAATAAAGTAGACCGAGAAAGAAAAGGAAGCAAGGCGGAGATTTATACCGGGAGAAGTAGAACGTAGACGTGGAGGGGGATCGCTATAGTAACTAGTAGTTAACGGATTAGGCGGGATTCTTATAGATGTTATCTTAGGAGGACGACGCTAGTAGCAGTGCCGTGCCAAGACGTAGGAAACCTAGCCCGATAAAGGCGGATCCTATCTCGGGGGACGACACTAGTCGTAGTGTCGTGCTAAGACGTAAGAGACGTCGACCGATAAAGTTCAAAAACGGCTGTTATGCGATTGGCATTTACTAAGCTATAGCGGGCGTCGCGCCCAAGAACGCTACGAGAACACGAGAATGCTATCTAAAGCTAAATCGATCCTTAACGGACCGGGCACATCCGATATATGCTATATAACCTAACGTTACCTCTACCTATAGGACCGGATCGTACGGTAGCTACCGTATCGGATCCTTATTAAAGAATGCCGACGAACTCGAGGGCTCGATCCCCTAGCTAACCTTCCGGTAGTACCTGGATTATGTATTGCTTCCGCAACGGGGCGCCCTATAGGGCTAGGGAGATAGCATCCGTCTAGAGTGCATCTATAGCGTATCTAATCGAGGGTACTATACGTGCGATAGTCCCCGCTATGTAGTCGAAATGCGTAGAGCTTGCGTTAGCCCTAAGTCTAGGCCGTGTTAGTAATGTTGCGCCTCCATAGGTAGCGGCGACGTACCTCGAGCCTAGCTGTTTTTACGATAGGACGGCGAACACTCCACGACCGAGATGTCTCTCTAGCGCTTATAGCGCACTTCTCTCGGCTTTTCTAGGCTGAAACGCAGTCTTCCACTTCGGGAGATCTTCCCGTCTCTAGTCCGAGTGTCTATAGTACCCGTGCTAGCAGCCTAGGATAATATCGTTTGTAATAGCTTCCGAGGTATAGAACCTAAAGTCTCGCCGCCCCGCTAACGGGCTCTCTCTACTCGCGTATAGGCTACGGGCGGCTACTGTCTAGGACTATAGCGAGTTAGTAGGGGCAGATATAGGACAGCGAGCGCAGATCTTATAGTATATAAGGGCGAGATCGCTAAGTCTAATACGGTGCGCGACGAGCTATAAGCCGTCCGTCGGTATTGGTACCTACGTCTAGTGTAGTAGTTAGAGGACGGACGTTAGATCTTACCGATCCTCCTCCGAGAACGCGAATTATGTAGCGACGATTTCAATCTACGCGGACGTCTCCGCGAGTAATATTGGGGTACGCGGACGATATTTAACTTTACCGGCGATGTCCGATAGTACCTCCCGCGCGAATGTCGTAGAGTGGGTGGAAAATAGTAGATCGGCTACTTCGAGGGCGAACCGCTGTTGTTTCCTAGTACTCCTACTCGTAGAGAGCTCTACGTAAATTCGGTCGATAAGGGCCGACGTTAGAACGCCCGGAGCTACGGTATTAAACAACGGCTATCTCGACACGTATAGAGTACCTAGGGGAGGCTCGTACTGCTATAGTGTGTTAGTAGATGCGATGGAGGAAAGAGAAGAAATTAACGCCGAGAAAATGCACGAACGTACTCTGAATTGCCTATATAGGTGTATTACTTATATATGCGTCGTCTAAGGATAAAAGGCTGTTATTCTAAGCTGCGGTATCTTCTTAGGGAGCTTGCGTAGAAACAAGGCTCTAATCCGTTATAGAGATATCGAACCCTGTCGTATTATGCTAATACTAAGATGTCGAAGCCAATGTGTTATATTGTAGCCGTCCTCCTTACGCCGCGATCTAGACCTCGGGCGTCTCGGGAGTCTAGTCCTCTATTGAAATATCTCCTCCTATTGCGGCCTAATAAGGCTCTAATATCGTAGCGAAGGTCTCGCGTTACGTTAGGAGGACTAGCGCTGCGGTTTGTGCTTCGTAGGTCTCGGAGCTATAGTGCTCTATTAATCGATCCTCCGCGCACGAGGTGCTCGAGGGCTCTAGCTACTATAAGCCAAATTCGCTAGGCACCTAGGTAGGCAAGCGTAAATCGAGGGCTCGCACGGGGATAGGGTTTAATCGTTCGAAGGGAGCCGGCTCCGTGCGAAGGGGAGGACTATACTACAGTTAAGGAGGCGCGGTAAGGAAATAAGGTCCGACCTGGATGTACTCGGGGTAGAACTCGTTCTAGAAGTCGATATGCGCGCTAGGAAGCTCGAGCGGCTCTTAACATGTTTTAGATTCGGAGATAAAACGAGCGTCGAGCGAGGCTCTAGTTAGAGAAGATAGTAATGTCGGCGAGGCGCGAATTAGCGCCTTACTGTCTTTATCGTCTTCGACGGGCTACGTAATATAGCCTTAATATTGTTCGTAGTAATATAGTAGACTATCGGTTAGCGAGCGGAGATCGTACATAGAGGGACGACTTATTATAGCGTCGAATTCGTTACCTTCGTCCGACATAGTAGGGAGGTGCCTACGCTAAGGCTTACGCACAACCAACTCTTATCCGGCGGATCTGCGCTACAACCTAAACGTGGGCTTTAAAGGTGCGATAAGGCGTCTCGCGAGGCTTATAGGCGTGTGTTAGGTAGATACCAACGTTAGTAGGTAGTAGTAAAGGATGTGGGATAAGACGAGCGGCTAGCGTTAGCGGGTAAAATATGTCGTTTTTGTTACCGCAAACGTAGGCATGTTTGCCTAAGGCAAACATACAGCGGGCGAGATTCCGATAACTAATCAAGTCTCGACATTTACGTAGCTATTAGCCCGGGAAAGGTAGTCCGCCTATATACGCATAACACCGCGACGATAGGCGCCCCGACTAATTTACCTACCGTCCTAGGACTATAAGCGGCGGTTAAAGAGCTGGAACCGGATCTTAAGGGCATTAATAGGCTATTGCCCCTATTAACGGCGGCGCGCTATTAACCCTACGCTCGAGAGGCGGCTTACTTTTACGCTATGCTAGCGGCGCCAATCGCCTATTTCCCTAATAGGTGTACGGGTAAAGCAGTATTGTTTCTACTCTAGTAGCGTAGGGCGGGCAATCGGTCGATCGATTTCGAGGACCCGGTAGACAAGGGCAGCGAGATCGGATAGGCCTTGTTCAACCTCCTATAGTGTGCAGTGCCGCCGAATTTGTCTGCGTGGTTTACTATTGCTATAGATGCCCTAAAAGAGAATAACTATAAAGCATCCGAAGTCTTCGCGCAGGATTAAAGAGGTGGGACGACTATGCCGGAGCTAGTCGACATATTCGAGCATATAGCTAGACGAACGCACTAATGCTCCTTTCTAACCGCGTCTACACTACTCTGCGCTAAGCATAGGTAGAGTGGAGCGATAATGGAGGTTACACGTCGGGCTGCCGTAAAAGTTCTAGCCTAGTAGGCGGCAGGGTCGATAGGACGTAATAAGACACTATCCGACATAGTAACGGACTTCTTTAAGGCCCACCCGGATCCACGCGGAAGGAAATGCGCTATGTGTTACACTCCCCTCCAATAAAGACTAGTTATACTTGACCGGCTCGGAATAGATATTTATATCTCTCGTCCGGAGGCGGATGTCGGTATAAAGCGCCGTCTACGGGAGCGAAACGGTTCCTTTCGGTTCCTATATCGCGATAGCATAGAGTACATAAGAACCTTAGGCAGTGTATAGGGCGGCATAAAGTAGATAATGCCTTTAGGTCGGCACGGTCGGGTAGAGCTGAACGTACGCTATATATAGGGGATATAGTAGGGCTCCCAACCCGGAAGTCCAGCGCTATTAAAGGATTCTATATCGTCTGCCTCGAGAGCGAGATCAACCGGACGAAACGTAGCGAATGGAAGTCGTAGTAAGGAGGGCGGCCTATAGATTAGCGAGACGATAGATCCACGTAGCATAGGACAAGAGGTAGGCACGATATAGGACGGCTTTTACACGGTGTAGAGGCGTTCGCTTTTAAGCAGTAGTAGTGCAGACTATAAAGCAACCGATAGTAAGTTACAAGATAAGCGCGGCTAATTGTTATCCGGGCTAATCTACTAGTAAAGAGCGGAGTAAACCTTATAGACCGTCGGCATCCTAGTAGCTAGGGCCTCTAGTAATTTTCGCCACTCGATTAGATATGCTCTACCCAACACATAATAGTTCGTTATTAGTATCCGGACAGATAATAACCTGGCGCATTTGAATACATACGTAGAAGGGTAGCGCGCTAGGATGTCGTCCGCTATTATACGCTATATAGTAGACGTGTAGGCGTAGTAATCCACGTCTTAGGACGTGGAATATATATATAAGAGACCTATAAGCCGTAGTAATTATGTCCGCATATACGAGGTATACGGTAACTCGAGACGTGGCACGCTTCCTATGTTAGTAACATCCTGACATCTAATGTAATAGGCTTCTCCCGGAATATTCGAGGGTCTCGTAGCGGTGCTACGACACCGGCGATAATCGCGGGTTATGCTTACCCGATCGGCGTAGTATATTAGCGCACGAACGGTAAGTCGTTAAAGACATTTGCGGTCCTATCGAGGTTATTAGGTTGAGCCGAGACTATAGGGGCTTAGATAGAAGCACGGTAATAGGAAGGTAAACTAACTATAAGGTCTACGCGATGCTATAAGTGTGCGATAAGACGTGGAATGTCTAATCGGTTTTAGTCGAGCAAGTTCACGGAAGGGCCTACATCGTTTATAGAAGCTTATTAGCCAGCTGCACTATCTAGACACGTTATACGAATCGAGTTTCACCGTAGTAGCGAACGTTGGATATCCAGTTCACCTTTTTCTATCGACAAGTCGGCTTAAGTTCAATGCCACGGCCGGTTTGTCGGACCTGGGAGCAGGTCGGGCGTACCCGCTCCGACTATAGCGACGGGTTAAATAGAGACGCCAAGCATCGGATAAACATAAACGTATGCTCCTACCTCAACCTCGAGAAGTACTAACACTAATCAAGTTTTCGATAGACACAGACTACGCTTAGATAACTATAGCGGCCTGGTACGTCCCTAACCCTCTTCCGGAACTAAGCGCGGCTATGCCCTTAAGCGATAGAGTTTTCGACTTCTTCGAATTACTAAGAGAGCTACGGGACTTTATCTATAGCTTCTCGGTTAAGGATAAGTCTCAGCTTCAGGGTATTAACCTACGGTTTCGTAACGTCCCTCGGACGAACCTTCTTCTAGTTAGCTACCGCTTTGTAGATAAATATAGGAAAAGTAAGTCGAGACAGCGCTACACTAATCTCCCGACACCTCGATAGCTTGCTAACCTCTATAGCTTATATACAGTCGTCGAAAAGCTCCCTCGCACCCTGGAAGCCTACAACTTAGCCCTTATATGCGTGAAGTCGACGGACATTAAGAAAATCTCGGATTCCTTCTCGCATACCTCGTCGCTTACTTTAATTCTAGCCTCGAGCGTCGCTCAACGGTGGATAGTAATAGGCATAGAGAACAACAAGCGTTGGGCTAATATGTTTATGCGCAAGCTTCCAAACCTACGCCAATTGTTAGTGTCGGTTATGCCTCCTTTTACGCGATAGTCGTCCGAAGATGTGTTCGTTACCGTAGTTAAGTCGTCGATAGCTCTATAGCTACGCATACTATAGCTTAAAGTGCTCGACGTATACGAGGTCGAGGACCGTCTATATCCGGCGTACGAGGACTTCGGAACTCCCGAGCATCGGATGCTAAGGTAGACGCGGGAGAAGCGGGATTAGGAAGGGTCGTATATAGTAGAAGTCGTCGCCCTTACCTACGAGGACGATGTATTAGGGAGTAGGAAGGACAGTAATCCAGACTATAAGTTTGATTTCGAGGACACCGACGAGGACACCGACGAGGACGGCGACTAGAAAGGCAATTACGAAGTAGACCTGCTCGGGATAAGACTATTAGGGGGGCGCCGGGGAGGGCAAGATCGAGGCTAACTACCGGCGGACGTGTAGTAGGCTTTAGGATATGTTAAGGGCAAGTTCGAGTGGAACACTAGATGTCGCTAAAGGGTGGATAGGATTGGCCGCGAACGGGTATATAAGGTTGTAATGCTAAATACTCACATGTTAATCGGCACTCGAGCTTCGTATGCGGAGTGAAATGTGTAAGTGCCTAGCTATCCGATAAGACTAAGGCAATAACAACGCTCGATACTAGTCTATATAATTACTACGTCTCACACCGTAGAGCGGCCCTCCTATAGCGAGCTAGTTAACGATCGTCGGCAAAATTCAACATTCAAGCTATGCTAAACATCGCCCCCGTACTACCCAAGCCCGGTTATGCCGGATCCGAATCTTATACGAAGCGAGCGATAGGCTTCGCTATCCCTTATCTAGTAATTCCGCAGCGCGGAAGCTGGACGAAGAAGCAGTTAAGGGAGCGGGTGTAGTCGCCCGGAAGAGCGCTAGGCTGTCTCTCTATGTCGGCGATACGCTAGTAGACATTAACGAGGCGAACGCCGGTACCGTCGGACTCGACGACCTTAATGTAGCGGGACGGGAGTATAAGTCTATTAATTAGGACTTCGTACACCGGTAGCTGCGTAATGTACATGTTCTAGTAGCTCGAGGGGTGCGCAACACCCCGCCTACTTCGGCCGTCGAGTACTCTATGCCGGAATCCTAAGGTAATAAGGGGAGAGAAGCGGAAGGGGGTTGTTCTCTTCTCGCGGTCTATGTAGCGGAAGAGTATAGTATTAATTCTGACGTCGCGACGGGGCACGTGTTATAGCTCTACCTCGAGGACCTCGTTAGTACGACTATAGCGCTAATCGAGCAATAGAGCGGCCTTGATTTCGGGCCAGATAGAGGACCGTAATGCCGCACTATAGGAGGTCTCGGGTTCCAGAAACATCCGTTGTGCGTACCTCGAAGTGTTGTCGATAGTATCTTTGAATCTTTTGCTAACCCGACAGAGTTATGTTAGGTCTAGGGGTAACATAAAGTCTAGTATCTCGAGAAAGAGTTCCGCACTCTATATAAACTACTCGCATCCACTACGGTCCCCGAGTATTAAGGTCCCGTTGCAGTAGGTATACTAGCAGGCGGCCTTATCGCGGCGACTATGCCTGCACGATTAGCTAACCTAAGGAGCTCGCTTCGTCGGGGGTGTCTCTATCTCGCGTTGTTAGCGGCGGCGGTAGTCGTAAAAGGAGATGTCGTAGGACTTGTAAATATCGTAGAGGTACTCGCTATAAGTGTTTCCGTCTACGATAATAAACCGGAGTCGCACAGCGATAGAGCTATCTCGTTCGCATAAGGGAGGACAATAGCTAGAGGTTTGTTGCGGGGGCAGGACTGTTCCCGGCGCGGGTAGAGTATGTTACGCTAGCTATAGTCGGTTAGACCGATGCTAGCTCGAGGATCGTGCCAAGACGTGCTATAGTTAATAGTATTTACGGAGCTACTAGGACCGGAAACAGTCCCGCTCTACGCTATAACTATAGCAATAATCGCGGGATACAGATTCCGCCCTAATATCCTACCGCAATCGACTACGAGGATTACTCTATAAGCACATCCAACGAAACATCTCTCCCCGTTAGAGATAGCGCATTCGACTACTACGCCTATAGAGGAGTTCGCGAGAGACGGAGTGGTCGTAAGGCAGCCCTCCTTATCGAACGCTTAGAGTATAGGAGATAACTGGATGCTAAGCCGCCCGGACTCCGTAGCTACCTACCTAGTCCCTATATAGAGGAATTCAAGCTGTTGGATCGATGCTGTTCTCTATTGCTACAAATAGACATATCTTAGCTAGCGCAATGCAGATCGCTTTATCGACTATAGAATGCACGGCGTAGTAGGTAATCTACATAGCGAAGCGATCTCCCTCCTCTAGAGACTATAGAACCTGTTAAGCTGCGAGAATCTGAGCGCGCGGCGAGACAAGATATAAAGGGCATATTAGCGGATAGTAAGTAAGAGAGGCGGAGCTTAATTCGACTCGGCTCGAGCATTCTTAGAGTGGGTAGCCACGGGCGTTCCCTCGGCTTATATAAGACTAGTACGTCTAAGCGGATATAATCTGGGTCTATATAGAGGCAAACCCTCCAGCTCGGTCGTTCTAGACATAGAGGAGTTATGCATTCCGGCGGATGTCGCATCTATAAGGCTGCCCCTCGGTAATCTACTAGGATTAATATTCCGGATGTACTCGTTCCCTAAGCCCTATAAGAAGCATCCGGAGCAGTGGAGGCAGTACCGTCTAGTAGTTAGCGGTGCCCTTCCCCCGCTACTATACCTAACGGGCAGTACTCTTCGCTAGCGAGCCGAATTTCTCGAATAGGGCCGGAGCATTACATAGTCTTATTACACTCCCTTAAGCCCCGGGGTAGAGGGAAATTGTAAACGAATGTAAGCGGCGCTATACTAGCTACGATCGGCGATCTTCGGAGTAAATGCGAATTACTTCGTTAGCGTTATGTTTCGGTACGACGAGGCGACCTATAACGGGGGATACTATTACGATAGGATAGAGAAGCTAGAGAAAGCCCGGTACCTAGGAAGGGATAAGCTCGCGAGGACACTAGGCGCTTCTAAGATAACGCTAATCTGTCTAGGGTTGGTGCTAGCGGATCTACGCCTCGGGTAACAGTCGTGCCCTTAGAGAGGCTAGGACGGAGCGTTGTAGTAGTGCGGCGGGCAGTTTCGGGAGGGAGGAGGAAATTTTCGCATAAGGATATTCTATTATTATCGACGGACACAAAAGAAGTGTGCACCTTTCAACTTCCGTATATACTACCTTGGTTCCTCCTCCTAGAAACTACGAGTCGCCGAACTCCTACGTAGAACTGGTCTAGAAGACGGGCCTAGAAGGGGTAGGTTCGTATAAGCCGTCCCGATAGTTACCGTGTTACGTTACTACGTACGCTTGCGATAGGTATAACCGAGGCACTTCCCCCTAGGTCTATGCGTATAAATTACATAAGAGGTCGGCTTTGTCTCCACGCTATAAAGATGTTAAGTAAAGCTGCACCTTGCATAGTGCACTAATTGTAAGAGTTATGTTGTCTAGGGGCAATATATATAACACGGGGGGAGTCCTAGCGACAGTGTCGACCGTACTCGATCTATGGACTTAAGCTAGACGGTGATCTCGTATGTCTACCCGTGCATCCATCGTCGTCTTCATAACTAATCTCGTGCGCTCTATACGATCGGGCTATGTTTGTTCGATAAGGAGGGGCTAAACTACTTACTCCTCGACCGATTACAAAATCTATGGACTTAAGCTAGACGGTAACTTCGTATGTCTACCCGTGTATCTATCGTCGTCTCTATAACTAATCTCGTGCGCTCTATACGATCGGGCTATGTTTGTTCGATAAGGAGGGGCCAAACTACTTACTCCTCGACCGATTATAAAAAGGTTCTAGGGACTCTTACCGGCACGCTCGCGGGTAAAATCGTTACGAAAATCCTACTTACGGCCTAACTTTCTTCCGGACTTACTAGAACGGGGAGACTTGCGGGTAGTGCCCGTAGTGGGCGCGCCGGTCTCCTTCTTATCCTTAGACTAAGTCGGCTTCCGACTATCTAGACCGTTAGCGTCGTCGAAGGAAACTATCTTTCCGGAGGAAGACGTCCTCTTCTTCTTAGTAGTAGGT
>JALRMM010000525.1:0-21880 GCA_026122155.1 Zymoseptoria crescenta
CGTCGAGGCCTTTACGGTCTAAAACAAAGCGGCCGTAACTGGAATAGGCTTATAACTACCTTCTTCGAAGAACTCGGACTCTACGCTATCCCCGCCGACTAGTCCGTCTTTATATCTAAGGACGGGACCGTTATTGTAGCTCTCTATATCGACGACCTTCTTATACTCGCTAAAGACGAAGGGGAAATCGTCTCTCTTAAGCGTAAGCTTACGGATCGATTCAAAATGAAGGATCTAGGTCTCGCGAGATACCTACTCGGTATACGGATCGACTACGAAGCCGACGGATCGATAGTAATCGATCAAAAGTACTATATCGAAGAGACGCTTCGGGAGTTCGATCTAGAGATAACGGGTCGATCTACGTATATACCGGCCGCGGGATGTACTTCTCTTACGCCCCGAGAACCTACGGATACCCCTACCGACAATAGGGAGTATAGGAGACTAGTCGGGAAGCTAAATTGGCTTGTTCGAGCTACTAGAGCCGATATAGCGTTCGTAACGCAACGGCTAAGCTAGTACTCGATAAACCCGACTAAGAGGCACTTCGAGGCTGCTCTCTACGTCCTAAAGTACTTAGGAACGACCCGGGACCTCGCTATCCGCTTTACTCCTAAAGGAAATAGCGAGCCGATAGGATACGCCGACTCGGACTACGCTACGGACTCTACGACTAGAAAGTCGATAATAGGCTACGTATTTAAGCTAGCTAACGGGACGATAAGTTGGTCCTCGAAGCTATAACGTAGCGTATCGACTTCTACGACCGAAGCCGAGTATATCTCTCTTAGATATGCTTCGAAAGAGGCCGTTTGGATAAAGCGATTCCTCGAGCAAATACGCTATTCTACGGGTTCTATACGCCTATACGGCGATAACGAGGCCTCGCTAACCTTAGTTAAGAACCCCGAGTTCCACTCCCGGACGAAGTACTTAGACGTAGCACTCCACTACGTACGAGAGCTAGCCGACGACGAAACGATTAGTATCTCTTACTATCCTACTAAAGAGATGCTAGCCGACTGCCTTACGAAGCCTTTACCTAAGGCTAAATACATCGAGAACGTTCGCTTATTAGGATATACGAAGACGAAAGGAACTTCCTAATCCTTCCGGTTTAGGAAGTAGGGGGAGTGTTGGAAATTGATCGAACATTCACTTCACTTCGATTACGTAAGCGATTACGTAGGCGCTGGCGCAAGCTAACGTCTCATGGAACCTTCTAGATACGGAAGCTACGCATATATATAGCCGCTCGTTTCTCTTCGATAGTCAAGTAATTAACACTCGTTTTTCCAATAACTACGTAGGGTGTAGTCTTCTAAGATCTAGGGAGAATAAGGGTAAGACCGATAACTAGTATATCTAGTGCGATAGGCACTCTATTAGTAAGAACCTTAACACCGAGATAAAGTAGTACAAACAGGTTAGCGGACACAACACCGAGCGTAAGAACTTCTTTAAAGATAAGGACTATCTCGCTAATCTAGAGAAGACAACCTATAATAACTACACGCTAGCGCCGGCACCTACACCCCCGTCTAATCGTCTAGCACTACTATTATTCGACTACCCTACCTACGGAGTGTTAAGGAAGAAGGACATCTAGTATATAAGTAGGTAGTACGCGTATTATAAAGCGGGCGTCCTAGGCGAAGAGTTCGATACTAAGAAGAAGTAGTATAAGCGCTATATACGCGACTTAGAGCGTATTAACTTCTATCTAGACAAGAATGCTTTAAACCCCGAGCGAGAGGTGTACAACGATTACGCCGTAGTACTAAGAAGTCTAACTCTAGGTCCGAACTAGTATCTAGCTATACCTTTAACTAAGCGTCTAGATCCCTTATCCTTAAAGCGTCCGGATCCCTTATCCTTAAAGCGTCTAGATCCCTTATCCTTAAAGCGTCCAGATCCCTTATCTTTAAAGCGTCCGGCTCTAGTAGCCCTAGTAGCTCCAGTCCGTGGAGCCGTAACTCGCGATTATCTAGAGTTCTAGTATGCGCCGGTACCGCTGCTAGATTATCTACGAGACTACATATAACACTTTAAGGACTAGTGTGCGCTTATCCCTACGATGTCGATTAAGGAACTTCAATAGCTCGTATATATAGTTAGCTAGTGTCTAGGCTAGATGGATATATGGAGAGACATTATTATCGCCGGTTTAGTTAAGATCTTCG
This sequence comes from Zymoseptoria crescenta, assembly GCA_026122155.1. NCBI lineage: Eukaryota > Fungi > Ascomycota > Dothideomycetes > Mycosphaerellales > Mycosphaerellaceae > Zymoseptoria > Zymoseptoria crescenta. The sequence continues at coordinate 2,187 of JALRMM010000525.1, forward strand.
AGCTTCTTTATCTAGGCAAGGGCTATAGGCTAAAGGATATCCAGATTAACGTAGTTAATGCGATTATCTTCGGCTAATATAATGTCCTTAATATCGTACGTACCGGTAAGGGTAAGAGCATTACCTTCTAAGCGGTTACAATCTTAAGTAAGTTTATCTAGCTCTACCTACATCCATATGCTAACTAACGTTCTAGCCGGTCTTATTACCCTTTAGATTACTCCCCTTAACCGCATCGGCGACGAGTACGTAGAGGATCTTCGTCGTATTACGGAGGCCTTATCTAGCGGTAGACTCGTCCGTCCTATTAATATTACTAAGAAGAGCAAAGAGGCTCTTCCGAATTAGCTAGAGGAGCTCGAAGCTAGCGATCGGACTTACTAGATTCTTAGCCCCGAAACTACCGTAGAGCTATCCTTTCGCGCGCTCGTTAAGTACGTACGTAATAAGATCGGCCTCCTCGTAATCGATAAGGCTTACCTCGCAATAAAGTAGATTAAGTTCCGTAAGGAGTATGCCTAGATTAGCGAGCTACGTAGCGGGCTACGACTCGACACTCTAATACTATATATGTCGGTAACGATCTTAGACGAGACTAAAGAGTTTTACTAAGTAGTAATTCAGTCGGTATACGACTAGTCGGTAACGACGCGTTCTATACGTAGGTAATTCGTAGTAGTATCGATAGGCTAGATACCTTATATATCGTTAAGAACATCTCGTAGAAGTCGAAGGATTACGACTACCTCTACTTTATCGTCCGTAAGGTAGTCGATAAGACTAGTCGTACTACTCCTTATCTAATCGAGAAGGCGCTAGTATTTATCGATAGTCGCACCGCGGTAACTAACTTCTATAACATTATACGTAGCTAGCTCGTCTAGATAACTAAGGACTAGCTACTGCTCGAGCATCGATATATAAACGATAGTAGTGGTAGCTATAATTTTAGCTAGGTTATGAGCTTCTACACCGCTTATGTTGCGCTATACGACTAGGATAAGCGATATAATAAGTTTAAGAAGCTCGGTCGAGAGTCTTAAATCCGTATTATAGCTAGTACTACTACGATTAGCACCGGTACTAACGTCCTAGATATTAAGTACGTAATTTAGAACAAGATCCCGATTACTAAGGATATCGAGGATTAGATATAGCGGCTTAGTCGGTCGTATCGGCTTTAGAACTAGGTGGACGAGAATAGCAATAAGATCTATAGTATTAGTATAGTGTTCTAGGAGTATTAGCTTAATAACAACGAGAAGTATCTACGGCCTAGCTCCGAAGGTACTTCGATTATCTAGCCTCCTATTAACGCCGAGGCGGTAGAGCCTACTACGCCTCTACTAGTAGTACTATTACCCCGAAGCCGCCGGGACCGTCCAATCCGTCTTAGCTCGCGCCTCCGAGAGTCCTTATTAGCTAATAAGATCGTTCCTAGTAAGAGTAATACCGCGAATCCGGGTAAGGGCGTCGGCGGCGACGATAGCGATACTAGAGATAGTAAGTTCGAGGACGCTCGGAAGAAGAAGAAGCTAAAGAAGGCGTCCGATAGTAAGAGCTTCTTTACTAAGGAGGAAATCAAGAAGTATAAGAAGACGCTAGCGATCTTCCGCGAAGTCCGTAACTCCTACTATATAAATAATAACACCGGACCGTGTTGTCGCAAGATTACTAACAAATACCTTAGTAAGGACCGATACTAGTATCTATAGGATCCGATCCTAGACAATAAGTGCTATAACATATATAATCCCAAGCTAGAGACTAAACATAAGCTCGAGCTAAGGCCACTACTAGGTCCGAAGAAGTCGCTAAAGCTAGTAGTCGATTCGCGCCGTAGTGTCGCCTTAACCTTTATCGATAACTAGGCTACGAAGAAGTCCATAGCTACTGGTAGTCTATTTAGCGAAGACGAGGGTTTCGACGCCGAGCTATTACATTTTACGATCCTTACCGACTTCTATATATCCAAGGACCTATAGTACTAGCTATATAACATATTCGCTAAGGTAATAGAGGATTAGGATAGTATAATAGACGAAGAAGTCTTCGAAGCTACGCCGCTTCTATATAACTAGACGGAGTAGTAGGACGTTCTAGGGTTAATTTAGTTTCTAAACGACATCGACGTCTATAAGGAGTGGAAGGACATCTAGGACACTAAAGAAGTAGCGGAGAAGAAGGCCAATAAGGATAAAAAGGCTAAGAAGGCGGCTTAGCGCGCTACCGGCGTTTAGGCAATCCAAGGTACCGACCGTATAGCTATAGATATACGTCGTAAGGCTACTTAGGACAACATCCGCAATTCGTAGAACGCTAACGCCTTACGCATCCAGGCTAACATTCGAGCAACGCAATAGGCCTAAGTAGTTAAGACTCTAGTAGTCTAGACTCTAGCGCCTCTACGAATAGGAAGTCTAGCGGGTCTTATAATAACCCTAGCTACCGGTCTATTAAGTACCCCAATCGCTAGTCCATCTATCTATTTATCTACTACTCGTCGTCGGTCTATACTAGCCCTTACTACTAGCGCAACCGGAGAGAAGACTATAATCGAGGAGCAACAAGCCGTGTAGTCCGGTAGCCTAGCTACGCGTACGCGAATCCTCTTACTAGCGAGAGGTAGCGGTACAACTAAGACCACTATTACTAGCGAGGACATGTAGATAAGGCTAGAGACGGTATCGCTAGTAAGTAGCCGTAGTCGTAAGCGTTCCTTTACGGTAAAGAATCCATAGGGTGTAAACCGTAATAGTAGTCCGAAGTAGACTAGAGCGTTAAGTTAAGGCAGATAGAAGCGTAGACTCGGTAGCCTATATGTTATATATTGTCGAAGGACAGATATATGCGCTCTCGTAGAGTATGTCGTATATTATAGACCTCTTATAGAACTGATTTTCAAGCTAGCCTTCCTACTATTAATAACCGCCCATACTACATCGAAGTTAATAGCCGACTTATTGTTCTAATAGCCGACTTATTGTTCTAGTATATAGGTCGAGTTTTTATTCTAAACGCCTCGAACTCTAGCTCTAGCTCTATTGTAGTCGCAGTCGTAGTCTATCTATAGGTAGCTTATCTAATCGCTCTTATAACACGACTTGTTATTCTAGCGTCTACGTTCTTTTTCTAGTATCTATAACTTTTTATTCTAGCGTCTATAACTTTTTGTTCTAGCGTCTATAACTTTTTATTCTAGCTAGAAGGCTCTATTGCATTAAGTCGGTCGCATTAAGTCGGTCGTATAGATAATTCCGATACTAAAGGAGTTACGTAATCGTCGTAATAGTCGAATGTTAATGCTATTATAATAAAGGGTATTATCGAGTATACGATAATAGGACGACTCGGGAAGGAAGGTAGCTAGGGCTACCTCCGCCTACGTTTAAACCCCCTAATACGCGTATATATCTCGTTACGCCCTAAACACTCCTACTATCGTTGTCTAACAAATACTACTACATCTTCTTTACGAATATATCCGCTCCGTCTACTAACCCCTCGATTTTTTGTCCTAATACGAACTACTAATCGCGTTAGGACAAAAAATGCTAGCCCTTACCGAATGTACTAGCTACACCGAATCCTCGAATCTACCTACGATCTAGCCGACTAATCGTGTTAGGATAAAAAATGCTAGACCTCTATATTCGCGTTAGGATAAAAGATACCTATAGAATTATGTTAGGACAAAAAATTATAAGTGGAACGGAATAGAAATTTTAGGATTAAAGACACCAAACCGACTCGATTAAAGGAGGCTATTTACTCGTATACCTCCCTACTAACGCGATAGCGCGAGCACTTAACCGACGCCTTACCCTTCTTAAACAATCCGGTAGCCTCGTATATATATATATTATACGGGCTCTTACTATTACCCTCGCGCCGCTCTCTCGTAATATACTTCTTATATACTAGATTGCGAGTAGTGCTATACTACGGTATCTCCTCGATCCTTACGATAGCCGATATCTTCCTTTACTCGGCTAGCTTTATATTATCCTAACCGAGTCGGTCTACCTACTTTATCTACTACTTGCTAGTCTCTTATAGTTAGTAAAGCTCCGTAGAGCTAGCGCCGGCTAGTCGACCGCGACCTTACTACTATTATTGCTATTAGGGAGGAGGAGCTTATACTAGAGGTAGCGGCGGAGCGGAGGGCGACATAGCTTCTTCTTCTTCTTCTTCTTCGGCTATAAACTCGAATAGGTCGGAGGATAGTAGTAGTAGCGAGGTACGGCGGCGGGGATTTAGGCGGCGTAGCGTAGAAAGACGACTAGAGGTCGGAGTAGTAGCGGCTCTTAGTAGTAGTAGTAGTAGTAGCGTTAATAGCGCTAGCGAGGGAGAGGACAAACTAGAAGGTCGCTAGGTAGGGATAGTAGCACGCGGAGCTTCTTCTTCGTAGTCGGTATATATAGCGACGTCGTTTAGTAACGCGTCTAGATCGACTTCTTCGAAGGGGAGAGAAGGGCGCGACATCTTAGTATTAGTAATAGCGGCGAAGCTAGTAGTAGTGCGTAACGAGGAAGGGAAGAAGTAGAAGAAGGAAGTATATAATATATGCTAGCTAAAGCGATCCTATCGTATTATCGAATACGGCTACTATTGTCGACAACTAGAGTTATTATTCTAGCTTCTCCTTATTATTCTAGCATATAGAGTTACTATTCTAGTACGCGATCGATTATATAAGCTAACCGGGTTTAGACTTATTATTCTAAGAGTAAAGCGGTTTAAGGCATTTATAAGGCATTTTTAAGGCAACGGCTAGTTTAGACTTATTGTTCTATAAAGGAAGCGATTAAAGTACGAGGTACTAGGTACGAGGACTAAGATTATATTACTAAACGCTAAACCCCAAACTCTATTCTACTATTACTACTACTACTACTATTATTCTATATATACTAGATATTGCCGCGGAAGCGGTAACGAGTATACTTCCCTACGCCTAAGCCTTTATCGAAGACGGCGGCGTTAGTAGGTGTATATATAAGGTACGGGGTTACTAAACCCCGGCCGTTCCTCGCCCTATACTCCGAGTACGCCGGCGTACACGTAATACTAGCTCCTTCTTCGATGCGAGCGATATACGAGAGCTTATACTACTACGCCGGCTTTACTTCCGCCTACCCTCCTACCTTATTAATATATTTAGCGTAATACGCCGAGAGGTCTATTAGCTCGTAGAGCCGGGCACGGCTACTACTAATAGGCCGGCCGATAGTAGAGGTAGAGGCGGTAGGGATAGTAGGTAGTCTATTATACGAGTTAGCGACTATCTTCTCGAAATTAGATAAAAGGACTTACGGCGAGGGAGAGGAAGAAGGCGAGCCGCTAGTAGGGAAGCTAGCTAAGCTAGTATTATCGTTATTGTCGTTGTTGTCGCCGAGGTAGATATTATAGTCGGAGAGGGTAGTAACCGGCGGAGCGAAGGAGAAGGAAGGGACCGAGGGAGGGACTATATTATAGCTACTAGTAGCACGTAGGCGAGCGAGGTAGGTAAGGCGGAGGTAGTGCTCGCGACGCGAGGCACGTACGCGAGAGATAGTAGTAGTAAGGGCGGAGAGGCGGTTAGCTTTCTCGCGCCTATACGGAAGTTAGCTACTAAATCGACGACGGATAGACTAGACTTACTTAGTAATACTAGTAGTAGAGCGAGCGGCGCTCGAGCTCGAAACGAACGGGAAGAGTTAACGTACCTAATAGATAGCAAGGCGGGATATAGTAGAGGCGGCGCGGCGAAGGCTAATAATAATAATAATAGTAGTAGTAGTAATGCCTTCTATAGGTATAGACGGATAACGAAAAGGGAAGAAAAAAACCCAGCGGCAGTACTGTTACTATTGCTATAGCTACTACTATTATTATGCGTAAGGACGAAAAAGAAGAGAAGACGATAGACCGGACGACGAAGTTTTAACACTAGACGACTTACTTCCTTCCTATTATCGAAAAACCTTATAATAGCTAATACATTACTTTACCCTCTAACCGGATTCCGCGTTACTCTATTACCTAGTTTTAGCCTAAGGTTATTGCTCTAGCACGAGCGAGGTTATTACTCTAGCACGAGGTTATTACTCTAGTATATACGATAAGCTACGAGTAACGATTACTAGGCGATAATAGTCTAGACTAGAGGCATGTCGCTAACAAGGACTTTTCGTTCTAGTATAATAGACTTATTGCTCTAACAGCCTTATTTATCTACACTTAAAAGAAACTGCTCGCTCCACCAGCTCTACTAGCTCTACCAGCTCCACTACTACTAGCTCTATCGTCCTCGACGTTCTCCTAGCTATCTTCGCCGACTTCCTCTTTAACCTTATCCTTACTACCGCTACTAGCCGCAACGAACGGTTTATCCCTATCTTTAATAGTAGCTACGCCGTGTTCGCCGAAGTCCTTAGGCTCGCTGTTATCGAAGCTCGGTAAGACCGTTATAATCCTACGAGCGAACCGCTAGTTCGCGATGTTAAAGTCTCTAACCTTTAATAGTAAGAGTTCGGCACTAGCTTAACGAATGTCGTCTAATAGAGCACCGGTGCGTCCGGGTTTAATAGACGATAGGCCCTTCTCCTATAGCTATATGCTATAGCCGATAATATCGTTAGAGGTGTTCTTAGCGGTGTAGTAGTTAGTGTACGTCGTACCAAATCCTCCGAAGGCTAGCTTAAGGACGCGGCTACACTCGCGTATAAGGGCGATGCGACGGAAGGTCTTGTCGAGGGTATGTATAGAGTTAGCGTACTGCTTAATATCTATCGAGTACTCTATGTTATAGATCTCGACTAGCTCGTCCGTAGCTATAGCCTTTCCGCGGTACCCCGACTAATTAAGGACGCTAGAGGCTATAATGCTAGTCTAGAGCTCGTCGTCGACAGCCTCGCTTAATAACTAACATAGGTAGATTATCTCTCGACTATAGTTACTCTACCCTACACTAAGGAACTGGATAATTAGCCGGTCGATAAGGCGGCGCATATAGCTAATGTCTTCTATACGAGTCGCCTTCCTAACGGTTAAGAAGAGCTCCGTCTCCTACAACATGCGGCACTACGTCGTAAACACTAGATCTATATAAGTAGGATTATTAGTCGGACTGGCTCCTTTCCACGCTTTAGCTATATACGCCTTCTAGTAGATGGATTCCACGACCTCCAGGTACTTTATCTTACCTATACCCTCGAACGCGCGCCGAAGGGCATTAAGGTTAGACTTATCTACTTATCGAGCGAGCCCGCGACGATCCTTTAGCTCCTATACGAACAGTCCGAGGTTGCGAGCCTTAAATCTACGTACAACAAGACTCTACGTACTAAAGAACTTAGGGTTCTTGTTAGTAATCTTCTTAATGCCGAAGTACTTGTTATCGGCTTTAAGGCTATAGTTAAGAACGTTACTGTCCTTGTTTAGATCCTAGTATATGCGCATTGCTATAGTCTAGAGGTTGTTTATTTTAATATAGAACTATATAGGGAACGGAAGTATCTAATCCTTCCTATCGAACGATAGCTCGCTCTCGACTATCTCTTTTATTACCGACCGAGCACGCTTAATCGTTATCTAGTCGCTATAAACAAGCTATAGCCGGCTAGTCTTCTTAGCCTTAAAGTCCTCTTTCGCAAATTTAAGGAATTTTAGCTAGATATCCTCGTACACCGCATACGTGCCCTTTAACGAGGCCTTATCGTTTATTAAAACTAGCAGCGATAGGACTGGAGTAAGCTCGTAGATTAGCTCGTTAAGCACTAGCTACTACGGACGACGACTATTACTACTAGATTTAAACAGCTTGTCGAGGACTTTATCGCTAAGGGCGGAAGCGATGCTCTAGTCGATATAGTAAAGCGCCGTTATATAGTTAGGAGTTATTGCTAACATAGTAGGGTCTACGTCGACTAGAGGGTCTACGTTAACTAGAGGGTCTACGTTAACTAGAGGGTCTTTATCGTCTTCTATAGCTAAGGTAGCAGCGGCGGTAGTAGCGTGCGGAGTTTAAGTCTGCGTCTAAGCCTAAGCCTAAGGAGGTCTCGCTAGACTATGCATCGGCCTATGCATAGGACGTCCTTTAGCATTTACTTAATTTACCTACGCTATAAGATACTTCGCGCTCTACTTATTACGAGCGAGTTCGCCGATAGTAGCCTTGCTACCTAGGTTTTAAAGGATGCTCTTAGCTACGAGAGGCGTCTTCTAGTTAACTATGCCCTTATTAATGTTCTTCGGAATGTACTAGCATTTGGCTATTAACAACGTAGTTATGTTCTTCTACTCGTCCTTCTAGCTAACGACCTACTCGTTCTTCTTCTCCTAGCGATAGAAGTTGTCGTATATAATTAAGGTCTAAGGATCGAGCACTATCTTAATTAGCGCGCGTATATACTCGTCCGCATTCGACTCTTAAAGGGCTTGGAGGGTTTTAAAGCCAGAAACTAGACTAGCACGATTAAGGATCGATATTAACCGGCTCTTAACTCCGCCGGTTACTAATAGTAGACCGAGTGCCTTTGGCATCTAGTTCGTACGCTACTTCGTAATCGAGTAGACGACCGTAGTAGTTATTATTACACTAGGCTTCGCGATTAAGTCGTACTTGTTCTTAAACCGCTGCTTAACTTTAGCCTAGTTAGCACGATTATTCGGAAGCAGTTTATTGTTAATTATGCTATACTAGGTCGGCGCAATCTTATGGATAATCTCGTTAATCTAATTTAGCTCGACCTGCTTTATACTGTTTTCCGGGAGGTATTTGTCGAAGAATAGCTAGCCGATAAGCTTCTTAAGTTCTATCCTAATCTGCTTCGCGCTAATAAGCTTCTTACGCGTAAGGACTATCTAAACTCTACGAACTCGGCAATAGTATATTGTAAAGCGGCGTTAGAGGCCGTCTATATAGGTCTAGTAGCGAAGAAGGGCATTAAATCCACCGAATCTAGCGTTACGGATGTTCTTTATAATCCTCTTATACTTCCTATTAAAGATCTACTACTCCTCCGGTGTACGCTACTAGCCTAGTAACAACTCCTTATTCTTATTATTAATATTCTCGTCCTCCGGATCTATATTAGGATCTTCTTCGTTATTCTCTAGCTCTTTATTACTTAGCTAGACGTCCTACTCGTCTTCGTTCTTGATCTACCGGAGTAGAGCATCTATACTATCCCTACGTACGCCCAGATCGCCGATATCTATACGCTCGATGTCGGAGGATAATATATTTATTAAGTCGGAGACGCTAGACGGTAGCTAATTGGAACCTATAGCGACTAAGGACAACTCGACGTTATATAGGCGTTAGGGAGGTATTTACGACAGCGTTAAGAAGCCTTCGAGTTATTGTTCTAGCAGTGGAGTTATTGTTCTAGTAGTAGAGTTTTTGTTCTAGACTAGCGTTCGATTCGTAGGTTTTAAGGACAACTCGACGTTACGTAGTCGTTACGTAGTCGTTACGTAGTCGGTCGGAGGACACTTACGATAGTCTTAGGGCTGCCTTCGGGTTATTAAAGGTAGTAGAGTTATTGTTCTAGCGGGTAGTAGAGTTTTTATTCTAGTAAAGCGGGCGTTTACTAGACCGGCGTTTACTAGACCGGCGTTCGATGCATGGGTTTTAAGGACAACTCGATGTTACGTAGTCGATATAGAGGTATTTACGACGGTTCTAGAACAGCCTTTAGGGTTGTTAAAGGTAGTAGAGTTATTGTTCTAGCCGGTGTTGGAGTTTTTATTCTAGCGTTTACCGACGTTCGATTCACGTCTTATTTACGACCGCTTTACGTTACGTAACCAAATTAATTACACTATTATAATTACCGAAGCGCGCTAAGCACCCTCGTATATTCGGATCTATACTAGGGTGCTATTAAGAAAACAAAATCTACGATTACGACCAAAATGTTAGTATTCTACTATAAGCTAGTAGACCCTTAGGCTCGAAATGGATTTCCGGCGCTCTTATTAGCTCAAAAACTAGCGCTAAATTCTTATAGTGAAGCCGAAGCTAACCCCCGTAGTAGGTCGCGCTAAAAAGCTAAGTTAGAATAAAAAGAGAAGTCGCACTAGAATAGAAAGGAAATTACGTTAGGATAAGATTACTAATCGATCGAGAATTTATTAAGAGTCCAAGGGGCTATAACGGAGATAGGTAGATACGAGAATTACTCCGCTAGTTCCGCGGTAAGGTTACGAAATAGGTCCGCGCCTATATACTCTTAATTCCCGGTACGCCGGTTAAAGCTAGTAGTAGAGAGCGTATACGCGAGTAGGCGGCTACGTAAATAAAGCTAGAAGAGCTAATATTTGAATATAAGAACGGAGAACTAGTAAGTCGCCGCTATCGTCCAATCCGACTCGACTAACCGGAAAGTCTAAACGATACTAGTCGGACGGCGTCGTCGGCGCGATAAGGTACGTATTCTTCTAGGATAAAGGTCTCGGCGTTCGATCGGATATAGCCGGCCTTTTTAAGAAAGTTATACTATTTATACTAATTAGCGTATATACCTATATATACGCATTCTACTCGATCTAGTCGACTCCAACAATAGCTCGCAATTTAGATAGCACTATCCGGTACCCTACTATTAAACTCGCATATCTCCATGGAATTTTCAAGTTCAAGCTACGTAGATAGGACTCTTAGATATAGAAGCGATAGGATGCCGTTCTAGAGTACGTTATATTAAAAGTACGTAAGGAGCTTTCTCGACCCTACGAAGACAGCCTTTCTAGTAACATTAGCTAGTTCGCCTATACTATAGACGGCGTGCCGACTATAGAGGATATAGACTCCGACGTAGACGATAATAGTAACGATAAGGGTAATGCTATAGATAATACTAGAGGTATACGAAGTAGCCCGCCCGCCTACCTAGGCGGGCTCGTAACTAGGCCTATAACCGTGAAGGATATAACGCTAATTAGAGATAGTACGTACGGTACGAGCGAGGTTAGCGACGATAGTAACGAAGGCCTAGCGGATGCGTCTAGTAGTCCGATAGTAGGTAAGGAGCGAGGAGGGGAAGATACTAGAAAGGCGGACTTATTGTTTACGTAAGTATACTAGCGCCGAGTCGTAATAGAGCTAACGTCCTCGATAGTCGTACGGTGCTAAGCAGTACTAGTACTAGTAGTCCGATAGCGGATAAAGAGCAATAAGGGAAGGATACTAGAGAAGTAGACGCATTGTTTACGTAAGTATACTAGCACTAAAACGCGCCGGAGCTAACACTCTCGATAGTCGCGCTAGTCTGAGCGGTAATAAACTATAGGCTCTAAATAAGCGTAGAGAAACTTAAGAGTATAACGAGTAAGGCGGTATAGAGGACGACGAGGACGAAGTTTAGGAACCGGAGGAGGACAAAGAGTAAGTTATAGTAAGACGATGTAACTACGTACTAACCGGGATGCAATAGTAGACATAACGGCCGGCGCGGCGAGGGCTATTCCGCTTCTTAATCGAGCAGTAAGGATAGAAGGTATAGTAAACTATTAGCCCTACTAACATTAACTTTATCTAACGCTCTCGTAGCTATAACGACTATATCTACCTATAGGGCGACTAAATGGACCCCAATACTACCGAATAGGTAGTTCTAGAGCGGACGGTCCGACGAGCGATCGGAAGGCTAACGGAAGAGCTTATATAGTAGTGCACTTTATAGGAGAAGTCGAAGTAAAGGGGGAATAAAGGGTAGAACGTTCTATAGCGAGACAAGGCGTTTAGTAAAGGACTATAGAAAAGGACGTATTAGGACGAGTTTAGGACATTAAGCTAAAGGAGGACAAGAAGGCTTTATATCGAGCTATCCGGGATTAACGACAAGTAGTAGATACTATATAGCACTAATACGAGTATATAAATCCGACTATGCCTATAGACACTAGTTAACGTAAAACCGGCTAGATACTACGACTAAGGTAGCTAATATAGACGTTATATTACCTACTACGGAGTGAACGCTATATAGCGCTCGGTTATAGTTAAGCCGTAGGCGACTACTAGTAAACTCGAATTATAGCAGTTGCTAGCAAAACGTCTATATAGTAAGTCGATAGTAACTTAACGCCGAATTACTAAAGAGCGGTCGCTAGCAAAACGTCTACATAGTAAGTCGACGGTAACTTAACGCCGAACTACTAAAGAGTAGTCGCTAGCAAAACGTCTACATTTTAAGTCGGCGGTAACTCAACGCTAAACTAACGTATAGCTATAGCTATAAAATAAGAAGAAAAGAGCGACGAACTTATAGGAAACAAACTCGTATAATAAGGGCTTTACGACAGCATTTCGTAAATATTATAAGTAGAGAAGGAGTGGTTTTCCTAGACTTTACGAGGCGCGAGCGAGGCGCGAGCGAGGTACTCGGGGACATATATTTTATACGAGGCGCGTAAGGCGGGTAAGGCGAGCGAGGCGCTTACTAGCCTCGCGTTTTGGATTTTCGTAACGCGGATAAAGTATATATTAACGCTAAAGTGTTTTAATCGTAAGTAAAAGGCCGGATTCTTTACGAGCGCTATTACGCCTTAATTGTCGTAGTAGATTATTGTTGCCTATAGTCCTTTCTTCTTATTAGGGAGGAGTTAATCTAGTAGCGATTTCAGCTAGATAGCTTCTTTTACTACCTAAGTTTCGCCTATATATTCCGCTTCTACTATAGAAAGCGCTACTCTCGTCTATCGCTTTAATAACTAGCTAATAGCTCCGCTACTAAGGCTAAATATCTAACCTAACGTAGAGCGACGTATTTTGGTGTCCCCGGCCTAATCGGCATCTATATAGCCGCTAAGAGGTTATAGGTCGCCGTAATATACTAATTCAAACTAAATAGTATAACGTAGGTATACTATAATCCTTTTAACTAGCTTCTAGTATACTTCCGTTAGGTTAGCGTAGAACTAGCTAACGACGGATATAGAGTACGTAATGTCTAGCCGCGTACCTAGTATTATATACATTAGAGAACCTACTACTAACTAGTATTTAGCTTTAAGTTCGTTAGGAGCGACGTATCTATCTTCCGCCGGTTCGATCTTCGCGGAAGAGTCTATTAGTGTAGTTCTAACCTTTTATTCCTATATGTTGTGTTAATAAAGAAACTTCTCGATATATGCCTATTAGCTAAGGAATATCTTTCGGTTAACGCGGTCCCTTCGTACTATTATACCGAGATAGTAAGCGTACGGTCTAAGGTCGGATATATCGAATCTTTTCGCTAGTTGGCTTTTAATTTTATTAACCTCCTTCTTCCGTAGGCCGACGATTAGTAGGTTACTAACGTAGACCGTAATAAATGTATTTCCTCGAATAAACACGCTTACGTCCGTATTTAGTAGCTTAAACCCGAGCTCTACGAGGTAGGACGTAAGAGTCTCGTACTAAGTACGAGGTAATTACTTTAACCCGTAGAGTGCTCGATTAAGGAGGTAGACGTCGGTCTCGTTGCTAGGCTCTTCGAATTTATAGAGCTGTTCGACGTAAACAGTTTCTTTAATAAGACCGTAGAGGAACGTAGTTTTTGCGTCTATCTATTCGATTTTATAGTTAAGCGCCGCGGCGATAGCGAAGATAGCCTTATAACTTATTAGTTTAATAACGGATACGAACGTCTCGGTATAGTCTAAGCCTTCTTCCTATCGATATCCTTTAACTACCTATCGGGCTTTATACTTAAGGATCTCGCTAGTTAGCCCTCGTTTGAGTTTAAAGACCTATCTTCTAGGTAGGATGTTCGCGGTTAAGGCTACCTACGATCGTTTCTTTAGTCGCTAGGTTTTGTTTTTTCGAAGAGATTTAACTTCGTCGCTTATTGCTTCCTTCTACTCTATCTAGACTATCGTAACCTTTACGTCTTTAATAGTACGAGGTTCGTAGGGTTCGAAGGCAGTTACGGCGGTCGTAAGGAATATATATAGTATTGTTTATTAGAGAATAGGATAGCGGTCGAGAGTCTTAGTTAGGGGATTAGTATACGTATAAAGGAGCGTATACTCGGTTTTAGGGAAGAGAGAGTTCTTCTTCCGTACTCTTTTAAGTCCGTCTAGTATTATATAGCCCTAAAGCGTCTCTACTAGAGGAGGCTCTAGCGTCGGTTCTCTAGATAGGGTATACGACGAAGGCGTTAGTAATTCGGGTAGAGTTATTAACTTAGAGTCGGTGCTCTTAACGTCCGTAATTTCGGTATTAGTCGGTTCCTCTTTAATTTCTCCCCCTAAAGCGACGGGTATAGAAATAGGTCTTATCTAAAAACATAGACTAAGGAGTCTATCGGGAGATCGCTTCTTTAGTAGCGTATCGTCTTTATTATCGGTTTTAGCCTAAATATGCTTCCGATGTTCCTTAAAGACGACGTTATAGACCTAACGAGGCGTTTTCTAGCTAGGGTAGATAACTAGGTATTAATAGTCGCCTTTGAAGCTAAGGAGCTTACCTTCCTCTACTCTATTAGTATAGTTCGCCCTTCCTTTTAGCTCCTTAGTTAGATAGTAGGCTTTTAAGCCGATCTTCCGGATATTTAAGAGGTCCGGTTTTTCGCCGTAGAAAGCCTTATATCCTATAACGTCGTGCCTAGAGTTAGGAGATCGATTCTATAGATAAGCTATAGCCTAAACGACTACGGGCTACTACTTTAGTAATAAGCTACCCGCTCGAAGAGTCGGTTCTAGTTTTTTAAGGATTACCCGATTAACGACTTTAGCTATACTATTTAATTAGCTTTATTTAGTCGACGTAAATTCCAGTTTAATACCTTAGTCGTAGTAGAATAATCTAAAGTTATCCGTAATAAATTCGCTACCTTAATCGAGCCGAATACGTCGGCATTTATATATAGTAGTCTAGTAACGCTTAAGGTACTACTAGAGGCATAGAAGGACATTACGTATATACGCGTACGGAAAGTAGTTAGTGTTCGTTATAAAGTCGTCTATAAGGGTTAACTAGAATTGGGACTTATTATATACGACGACGTTTTTCGGCCTATGTTTGCTATCTATATAAAGAAGCTCGAGCTTTAAGGTTACCGGTTTAACGTGTCCGCGGTAAGGTGTAGTATAAAAGCGACTATAGACGTAGCTTTTATAGATATATTAACCGGCGAGACTTAAATCGTCTATACTAGTAACTATGTTCTTTAGGCGATAAATGCTCTATTAACCGAGGTAACCTATTCGCTCGTACTATAGTTAGGCCTATTATCTATCGACCTCGTATACTACTATATAGAATTCTATAGTAGATTCGGTAGGTATAGTGTCTAGGAGAAGAAGGCCGCCTTAAAAGTACGTTTTAAAGGATCGACTATCCTTAATTAAAGACATACCGGTTAGGGAAGGTTTAATATTGTCGAATAGAGGCTAAATCTATTCGAGCGAGAGGAGATTAATACCTACTTACGGCGAGTACTTAACGTTAGTAATGTTTAGCTAGTGCGTTTTACTATTAACTTTAGCTAGAATTCGAATAGTACTAATCTATATAGGAGAGATTAAATTCCCTCCGAGACCGCGAGAGCTATATCCTTCGATAGGTATTATTAACGTAAAGATATCTTTCCTTCCAACGAGATAGGATAAATAGCCGGAATCTATAATCTAGGTATCGAAGAGGTTAGTTCCTTTATAAACAGCAAATAACTCGCCTACTAAGTTCGATACTCGAAAGGCGCTATCGTTATATAAAACAATAAGGTTCTTTAATTTCTTTCTATCTATTATCTCGTAGACCCAGGTTAATTCGCAGGTTTAAGGAGGTTCCTCGTCGGCCTTCCTCTTCTTATCTAAGGACAATAGATTATCTCTTCTTTCGGCCTCCTTCTTTTTCTACTACTCGGGCGCTTTACTAGGATTTAGTATAAAGTACTCGCCCTTATAACGGCGATAGTAGTATTAGTATAGGTCGCGGGGAGCGTTTCGCCCTCTCGGCCTTCGTACTCTAGAGAACATCCCGATTTCGTTACCGTTTATAGCGACCCGTCGACTTTCGAAATCTTTAGCGCCTAAGATTACTTCGCTAAGTATAACCGCCGGCTTTTTAATCTCTCTATTAACTGTTTTAGGGAATAGTATTCGGTTTTAATTAAAGGAGGTTACGAAAGGTTCGAAGGAGTCCGGTAGTCCTAAGATAAACTTTTAGATAGCGTACGGCTCTAGGATCTTTAAAGATTTATCGATTTTAGCGAAGCGGTTCTAGAGGCGTCGAATTTTAAAGCCGTAGACTCCGATGCTACCTTTAACGCTAGCTATAGTAATTAGGTTCTAGAGGGTCGATATACGAGCGAATTCGCCTACTCCGCCTTTCGTAAAGTGCTCCGTAAGAGTATTAAGTATATTAAAGGGCACCGTCTTATCTAGGATAAGTTGTTTTACGTTATATCCGTACCTATCGCGGATAATACTAAGCGCGCGCTCTTACTTGTCCTTAAAATTACGTTAGTATTTAATCCACTTAGTAGCGTCGTAAGGTAGGTCTAGATTATTAATAGGTAAAGCGGATTTAATAATAGCACTATATCCTAGAGCAACTAGCTAATTGCGGATCTTATCGTTCTAGAGGCGCTAGCCGTCCTTTTCTTCGAGTACGGGTACTAATAGGGTTAGTGGTTTTTCGGCGGGATATATAGTCGATATAGTCGAATAATTAAGAAAGAAGGAGGTAGCTCTAAAGTTCTTTAGAGTATCTTTCGAGTTTCCCTTCGGGGAAGATTGTATCCGTTATTTAGTAGTACTAATTTAGCGCGTAAGTAGTAGAGGTATTACTCGGAGGGTTCTCTATCCTTATTAACGCGTAGATAGATAGTAGGAGGTATAAGAGGAACGAGTCTAAAGAGATCTCGTAGATTAGGAGATAGAGAATCGGGTATATTAAGTACGACTACCCTTAGAGATAGAGAGCCGTATTCTTTCTAGGAATATTTGTTATAAGGGATAAAGTCCGATTCGTATCTAAAAGGAATTAGGTCGATATTAAGCTTTAGAAGCTTCCCTATCTCGACTTCTTAATATATTATTTTAACGATATAAGGGAAAGAGGACTTAGAGAGGTATCGGCCTAGTAGAGGCTTTTAAAGGCAAAAGCGACTTCTAAGGAGGTTATAAGGGTCCGAACCGAAGTTATATACGAAGGTCTAGATCCGAATATATAAAATTCTAAAGCTACCGAAAGGAAGATCTACCTACGATAGCGATACGTCGAGTATAAGTCGAAGGCATATATAGTATAGCTTAGCGTATACGTAGCCTCCGTATAACCTAAGGGAAATCTATTCCCGATCGGGCGTAGGGCGTCGGGCATCGGGCGTTAGGTATTAGACCTTAGGCGTCGGGCGGTAAAGCTAGCTAGCCTTAGATACTAGCCTCTAATAATACCCCCCCCCCCCCCTTCGCGTCCCTCTAGTCGTAAAATCGACTAAACTATCGAACTCGTCGCAAAATTTTATTCCCCTAAGGAAAAATTTCCGTTACCTCCTATCCTACTAATCTTATACCTAGCTACTTATCGTAGCTATAACCTAACCTACTCGGCTATCTAGCTTTTAGCTAAAGTTAAGGTATAAAAGTAACTCAAATTCCACCGTACTTATATCTATAGTTCTTAAGACGCCTTAAATAACCTACT
The DNA here is from genome assembly GCA_026122155.1 of Zymoseptoria crescenta. Classification (NCBI taxonomy): domain Eukaryota; kingdom Fungi; phylum Ascomycota; class Dothideomycetes; order Mycosphaerellales; family Mycosphaerellaceae; genus Zymoseptoria; species Zymoseptoria crescenta. The sequence continues at coordinate 19,813 of JALRMM010000525.1, forward strand.
AGTCGATAACGTCCGGGCCCGAGCGATATAGGCTAATAGATATAGTAGTATAACGGCTAGCTATTTAGGGCCCCTTCGTAAAGTAGTTCGGCTAAGCCTCGTTAGGTAGTAGGGTTATACTCTATATGTTACTATATACGCTATTACGATATACGGGACCTCTATTCTATAATTCTCCTCTTAAACTTATAGGTTTAGTCCGGTCGGTACTTAGTAGAAGTTCTAAAAGAAGATATAGTTTACTATAAGTTTAGGCCCTAAAGGCTATAGTTTTACCGAAATTTTAACTAAGGAGCGTAAGATAGAGCCGGATCGGGTACACTACGTATATACGTAGTACCGTAGTTCTATATCGTACGATAGATAAAGAGGTATCTAGTAGTCGTATCTAGTACTATCTCTAAAGTAAAAGAAACGGCCCGTCTAGAAATACGGACTAAGGAGTCTATCGGTACGTAGTTTAAGGTCTTATAGGACTATCCGCCGTATTCGCGTCTCCGTAAAGAGCTTTAAAGCGTTCTAGCGCGATCGTATCCTTAAACTCTTATAACGGTTCCTAAGTAGGATAGTCGTAACCGACCTACTTAATAAGAGTCTCGCGCTAGTAACCGTAGCCTACTTACCTAGTACGATAGCGGAGAAGCGACTCGATACTATACTCCTTATCCCCGGCATTATTAAGTATAGTAGCGGGCTACGTATCCGTAACGACCTAAGAAGGAAGCGTATCGTCGCTTATAAGACATAGGAGAGAAGTATAGAACTTCGGGTAAATACTATAAGGAACGTCCAATTCGATAAAGTAAGGCGAGTTCTTAAAGGTACGGATAACCGTATACTTCGTATAGATCTAGTCGAGCTTCTTAGTAGGACGGTCCGTCCTAATATTACTAAGTAAGAGCTAGACTTTATCGCTAACCGCATACCGCGTAGTAAGGTTCCGTAATCGATTTATATAGTATTCCTACTACTACTACGTAATAGCTAAGGTAGAACTAGCGAATTCCCGGGCGTGCTAAAGCTTCGTAACGATATATACGCCTTCCTCCCGCGGGTTCCGAGGGTTATCGATAGGGTCGGTAATAGTCTCGATCGTACGAGGGTAGTATCTATATATAAGGAAAAACGGTAAGACCTAGGTAGTAGACGGGACGTAGGAATCTAAGGTAATCTACGCGAGCGAGAGCTACTCGCCCTAGTCGCCCTAATTATAACTAATAAGGGCCTATAAATAAGTCTCGACTTCCTAATTCCGTCGCTTAGTAGAACCGTCCGTTTCGGGGTAGTACGCTATAGAGAGGCGTCGAATAATTCTAAGACGTTAGTAAATCTCCTTCTAGAGTACGTTAACGAACTAAACGCCTCGATCCGATATAATACCTATAGGGAGCTAGTATTTACCGATATAACGATCGATTAGGAGCGTTATAATCCCCTTAGCGTCGAACTAGCTAGGAGGAACCCGTAATAGCATTATACCTTTCCCGAGACGGTCTATAATAATAAGAAGAATAGTCGCGCCGTCTCTTTTATTAGGCGCGAGGTCTATAATAAAGTCCATCGATACCTCTATCTAAATCCGTTCTAGGATCGGTAAGGGACGTAAGAGTCCGCGGCGTTTCTCCCTCTAGATAGTTATCTATCTATAAGTAGCGCAATTCTATATAAAGCGACGTACTTCCGCGTTTATACCCGGCTAAAAGAACTACTAAGAAAGGAAATCGATCGTAGCATCCCGTCTAGTATACCCTCTAAGTATAGAGTCGTATATTGTCTAAATAACTCTTATAGTAAGAAGTTCGAAAAGCGGTAGCTAAATATGTTCGCGAAAACGAAGGAACCCGTTCTATATATCGTACTCCCCTATTAAGAGCTTAAGCTTAAGCTCCGATAGGAATACTCGTTATCCTTATTCGATAGCTTCGAGTACCCGTAAGTAGTCGTTACCGTATAGTAAAGAGAAAGCGTCGCTCTAGAGCTACGATAGTATAGTATCGTCCGGAAAAGGAGAAGTAGGCGTAGAGATCGTAGTAGGGAAGGCCTTTAGGCTAGGGTCGAGAAGGATCCC
>JALRMM010000526.1:0-21858 GCA_026122155.1 Zymoseptoria crescenta
CCTTCGCCTTATATGCGGTAGGCATGCGCTAAGCATTCGTCACCTCCTTAGTTATATAACCGAAGGATAACTTCACTCGACCCGGATTACTACCTTTAGCAGTAATCCTTATAGCAGTTCTTAGCGGTGCTGTTATACTAATAAAGGAGTTAGCGATCTTCGTGGAGCAGCCTTATAGCTTTACTTAGTTTAATGCGGACGGACAACCGCTCGTGTACCTTCTACTAAAGTTACTCTACGGCCTTAAGTAGTTACTAATGCTATAGCAATAGCAGCTTACGCTCTTCCTTAATAATAAGGGCTTTAAACCGCTGCTCTTAGATCTATGCATCTACTAGTACCGCATTATAAAGGCGATCTTGGCGGTCTACGTTAACGACCTTATTTTAGCCGTACTAATAACTACTACAATTATCGAAATTAAGGGGGTGCTAACCGCGCAGTTTAAAATAAAATGCCTTAGTGAACTGTTATTTTATCTTAGTTGTTACATTACACGCAACCGCGCTAAAAAGGCTATCTACCTTACTTAAGAAGCATACGTTAACTAACTCCTTAATAGCTATAACGTAGACAGCCTTAAGGCGCTCGATATACTACTTCCACTAGGAACTTAGCTTATTAAGGCTAAAGACGACTACGAACCGAGCGACAACCTCCTTAACGAATACTAATTACTTATCGGTCGCCTTATATAGCTATCGATTTAGACGCGCGCTATAAGAAGTATAAAGATATCGTAGTGTATAGAACGCTAGCTAGTAATCCCACTGGTAATGAAACTAATTCTTACTATTGTTAAGTTGCATATGCGTGCCTTATAATATACGACTGTGCGTTACGTAAGCAGCATTCGCCGCTACGTTCGGCGTCGTATTATCCACGTATTATTAACGACCTTACCTAAGGTCTAGAGCTAGGCTATGCCTTAGCCTTCCTTAACACGCGCGGACATTACCTTCGTAGTCGCACAACTCTTACGCTACCTAGTAAAGCTAACGACTAATTACCTTAACGCGGCGAAGCGAGTTCTTCGATATCTTAAAGGCACGCGGTGTTATAGTATTACTATTAAGAGCAAGGACAAATGTAAGAGCAAGGAACTTAAGCTAGTTAGATACACCGACAGTAGCTTCGTAGACAACCGCGACGATAGCACGTCTACTAGTAGCTACGCATTTTACCTTAATAACTCCCTTATCTTATAGAAGTCGGTAAAATAGCGCACGGTAGCACTCTTATTAATAGAGGCTAAGTGGAACGCCGCGGATACTACCTATTAGGAAGCGGCATATCTCTTAGTACTATGCTCCGAGTTTAGCGTTATTAAGGAGCTATTAATAACTCTAGTAACGATTAAGGCGGACAACATAAGCCAAATTGCTCTTACGAAGCGCGGTAGAGTGGATAGACGGATAAAACACATAAACAACCGCCTTTACTAGTTCCAAGAGTAGGTTAATAACTATTAAGTCACCTTTTAATGGGTGCTAACCGAACAACAAGCCGCTAATAGCCTTACTAAGGCCCTTACCGCACCAAAACACTATTAATTTTGTTAGCTTATTAGCATTACGGACCTTACTAAGGAGGTTACTACGAAGGATTAAGGAGTTTTTAAGAAGTTACGTGTAGAAACTAAAGGAGTTCTCTAGCCTCTTATTAGCTAATAGTTTTACGACGTTTATGGAGTTTCTAGGATCCGTACGAGTCGTTTCCGTAAGTCTTAGAACTACTGCTATTGCGCTTAAAAATGCGCTAAAGAAGTGCGAAGGAAGGGGGTAATTTGGAATATAGCCGAAAGTTTATGCCTTAGGCAAACATTTACCTATAGCTATATATAGTTCCTTCTTTCTTCTTTTTAGCTTCCTTTTAGAACAACGAACAATGCATAAACATTAACAACGTTCCTTAGAATTAACTATAATAATAACTTCGCATATTAGCATGTTATAGCTACGATAAGACCCCCCGAAGTTCGTAATTAGCGCATTTTGTCGACGCTTATAGTCTCCGGTTATCTCTAGTATGCGTTACGAAACGGTGCTTAGAGATACGGGACTACCTATGCTCCTAGTGTGTGTAATGCTTTAGATGTGTATAGTGTATTATAGCGATGGAATCGATAAAGTGTCGAGCTAAATTAAGAAGTCGTTAAGAGAAGAATTGTTTGTTGCCTTAGGCATTAAAGCTATCTTAGCGGCCAAGGTTAAACTACGTCTCGCATACTACTACCTATGTCTACGATAAGTCGTAGCTAGTAGGGTAGTTTTAATCTTCTAAGCCTAATCTAGTAATAGCTAAAACTACTAAGGTATCGAGACTATAGTATAGGTATTATTATAGCTAGTCTCTATATCTACCTCCGAGGTAGATACCTATTAGGGAAAGCTAAGGCATAGCCTTTGATGTATTCTGAGTTTATTGTTAATTTGTGAAGCTATCTTAGCTAAGCGTAAAGGTAACTAAGCGCTAAGGCTGGAGGCTAAGGGCTATTACCGTATTAAAATCCCCCCCAACGAGAGACGTTCACGACCTCGTGAACCGCGCTAAAAACAAATTAACAAAATCGCTGCTTCCTCGCGGCCACACCGCTATCGCTGCAACACGCCTATAGACCTAGCGTCGCTCTCTCCGATCCCCTCCTCCGACTATGTAAGAGGGCTATAGACCTAGCCTCGTTACTATCCTACCGCCGGCAGTGGAGTTTCTAGTAGCTTCCAATCGTCGCCGATGTACCTAGGCCACTAAAAGACGGTCTCCTTCGAGTAGCGCATGCCGGTAAGATGTTCCGCTATTAGCACTACGTACTCGGCGATCCTTATAGCTTGGGCGTATCCGTATTTCTTGGGGTCCCGAATAATAGAGAGAATGTGGTTTATTATGTCCCTAAGCTCCTTTATGTCGGTGGCGACGAGGTAGCGCTCCGTTATTATCTGCTTAGTACGATTCTCTAGATCCGAGTAGTTTGGAATCCGCGTCCGTGGAATCTAGCTAGAGCCGGATCGAGTCGACCTGTTAGACAATTTGGAGCTTAAGTGCGTAGACCTAGCTCCTACCAAACGCTAGGAAGACGTATCTGTTAGGTCCCAAATGTCCTCTTCTACTAGTGCCGCGCCGTTAACGTTTACTAAGGTAGCGAGCTCCGGCTAACCGTAGTAAATGTCCATTACTTACGCTAGTGTTGCTGCGATTCCGACTTTACGGAGGTAAACGACCGCTTTAGCGGCGCGGATCTCCCTATTAGCTCCGTAGGGATCGTTGCGTATCTCTACTAGGATTTAGTGCGCCTAGTAGCGATCGGCGGACTATAAATAGGAAAATTTACCCAGGATGTCGGTAACAGACGTAGGGCCAATGTCTAAAGTTTCCTAAGTCCAAGTGGAAGGGCTAGTGCGGTACACCTATTCGCTTATGTAGAATGTTAGCTATAGATCGGTCGCCGGGGTATAGATCGTAATCGGCTCGGCCTCGCTGCCTGCCTTTCCTACGAACTAGTAGATTAGCTCGATCTTCCTTATTAGATGAATCTGTGCCTAGGTGTAGCGATAGACCTAAGGTAACACGTCTCGCAACACGAAGGGCTTGCCCGGGAGTGCGCTTGCGAGTTGAAAGATGTAGTCGAGCTTGTCCTAGTCGTAGAATAGGCCTTCCGGGTCGTCTGGTGCTCGTATGCCCTAGTTCGATAGCGCTATAGGGTTAACACGCATAGCAAACAGCTTGTCTATCGTGCCGATTTAGAAGTAGTCTATCCGCTATTCCTTCGCGGCTTTAGTAGCTCGCTTCTCGAACACTTCGCGATTATCTTCTTTTATCGCCAGCTATCGTAGTAGGCATTTGATATATCTTAATGCCGCCCAGCCGAGCCTATCGAGCGAAAGCTTGTCCTTCTCCGATAGGGATTTCTTGCTATGCTCGAATGTTAAGCTCTACATCGGGGTTGCTAGCTGTCCGCTTATAGTCTTCGGCCTAAAGAAACTGTCTTCGTCGAACGTGTCGTTAATTTCAACAAGTCGTAACGCCGCGGCCTTCGTACGATCGAAACTCTTACGGCTACTGCGGGCTGAAACCGGCATTTTTAGAGGGATAGACGTAGCCTCTTCTTCTTCTACCTCGGCAATCGGCGGAAGTAGGTGCGTGGGCCTTGTGCGTAGTGCCGTTAACGCCTTTTTCTTCTCGGCTAGCTTCTTAGCTAGTGCGCGTTTGAGCTTCTTCGCTAGCGTAGGCATAGACTTAGCCTCGATATCTTTATCTTCGCGTTCAAGATCCCTAGGCTGCGCTTGCTACGGTAGCGGTTGCGGCACCTTTATGCCAAGGAGTTTGTCCGTATAGAAGGCTTTAGGGATGTCGTATTAAGCGAGGCTAGGGATGTCGTATTAAGCGAGGCTAGGGCCGTCGGGTGCTAGAGTTATAAGCAGGTCTATAAGTGGCAGCTTTAATTAGCTAGGGAACTGCCTAAGCTGCATAACTACCGCTAAGTAAAGTAGGTAGATCTTATCGAGGATTTTCCCAGCGTCGTCCTACTACAGGCTAGTACTTAAGGCACTTATTACTAGCTGTGCAACGGTTGTTCCGGCCTGCTCGCGTAGCTCGAAAGGTGTATCTAGCATGTCGGTTGCGAGGCCCTGCTTTAGCTAAGACAGGATTTCCTTTAGCTGCTCGGCAACCTTAATGTCGATCTTTGCGAGGTCTATAAGGTTCCCGAATGTGTCTATAAACCAGGATTGTAGGAGGTAACGTAGCACGACTATGCCCTCCGAGAGGTAGTATCCTAGGATACAGCCTACTAACAGCGCATAGCCGCTCTTATGTTTCCCTTTGCGAAGGAAAAAGATGTTCTAGTAGGTAGTTCTCGGATCTAGCGATCGTACGTAGACGTTTGTCCCTAAAGGCATAGACGTAACCTTCGATTCCTCCAGGTCCAAAAGTGCGGATTTGGAAGCATCGAAACCGGTGTTTTGAATGTCGGGTAGTAGGAGTTCCGTAGTCCCATTACTAGCCTTACGCTTTTTGGAGAAGGCGGCCGGGGGCATAGACGTAGCGTCGCCGGTTCCTAGTATTTGAGGCGTTGGGTAAATCTCGCCTATCGGGAGGTAGTAGGTCGTCGGCTACTTTACCGGTAGACGTCCTCGTAATCCGCCGTAGGCCTTTAAGCGGTCGACATATTTATTACCGAAGTCGAAAAGGTGCGGGAAGTCGGTAATAAGCTTCTTACGCTCTATTGGCCTAGCAATTCTATAGAGGAGGTCGCGCGTATAGAGGTCGCTACGCATCTGCATAACTATCTTCTTCCTACTATCGCTATGTTCTTCGGTAAAGGGCTTGATTGCGTCTTTAGAAGGAGGGTCTTTCGAGTACTAGCTAGGTTTGTTAGCGGCTTTAATCGCTTCCTGCTTGTCCTTCTATTCTTTTAGCTTATCGCTCTTAAGGTCGCTAGGTTGCTATGCGGCGATAGCTTTTCCGTCCAAGTCGTAAAGCTTAAAGTACTCCTTTACTAGCTTAGGGTTGTCGCTTCGAGCCTTCTTCCAGTCGGTTAAGAGGTTAATCTGCGGCGGAATAATTAAGTCCGCTACGACCTTGCCGAATTTGAAGCGCGGGTTTAGTATGCCGATTACGGTAAGCTCCTAGCCCTTTCGAGTGCCTCGCGGGATTATTAGCTACGGAGGGTAATCCCGATTCTACGCGATAGACGTACGTATTTCGACCTCTCGTTAAATAATGTTGTTGAACTGTCGGCGCGGAGCTTAACGTAGGTTATTAACCGCATTGGTCTTATAGGCGCGGTTATTAATATCGTCGTAGTCGTCGGTTATAAGCTGTGCGTCTAGTTTATCTAGGTGTGGCCTGCGCTCGATCTCTCTAGGCTGCAGTTCCGGCAGGGGATCCTCCGGGAACTCGATCTTGTCTTTAGCTTTGGATTTGTTAAGGGTTGCGACTGCTTTGCTACCTAACGCGGCGGCATCGTAACGAATTCGCTTAGGCTCGTTGCGAGACTTCTTCGTACGAGCCTTCTTAGGTAAAAGACCGCCGCGCTAACAGCCCTTGCCTTTTACTAGTGCGGGAGGTGGAGTCGAGCTATCTAATAGGCGACCTTCGTTCTAGGAATCTATTGCGTAGATGTGTTGTAATAGACTTAGGTTCTAGTATAGTCGACGGAGTAAATCGGATAGGTCCTTAAAAGCTATCGAAGTGGATGTTGTAGTAGTAGTAAGCGTTTCCAGAATGCTAAGAACTAAAGATAGATATTAGTGAGCGCGTGCTAGTCCGTAGTGAATGCGCGGATTAATAATAGCGTTGTTACATGCGTAAATATCAAAGCTCAGCTAAGTATAAAATAAGGGGTCCTAGTTAAGGCGCTGGAAACCCAAAGGGGTAGCTAGGTCTATAACTCGGTTTTTGGTGTAGTAGGATATAGGCGCGGTGGCGGTCTTTGATTGCGTAATTAAAAGGCTAGTAGAATGCGCGGATGTAAAGAAGGTAGTTGGGCTTAGTTGAATATCGCGGTCCGGTAGAGCTTAGGTGTTAATACGAGCGATGCGCGCGCTCCTCCGAAGACGTAGCTCGGCTACGACATTGGCGTATGATTAAAAAGGCTGGGATCCTGCGGTTTTGTCCTCCTTTCGGTAGGTCTATAGACCTGGGGTCGGTAAAAACTCTAATCGTCCAGCGTAGGGATTGGGAAGCTAAACGAATGCCCTCCGTGCGTTATAGGGAATGGTCCCCCACGTGCGGAACGATAGACCTAGGGCCTAGCGTGGGTTTTTAGTTATAAGGGGTAGCTGGGATCCTTAACGATCGAAATCTTCTATATCTAGCCGCTGTTCTATATAATTCAGAGGCATAGACCTAGCGTTTTGATTCTAATTTCTGGCCGCTAATACGCCCTAGGATACGAAACGATCGGATTCTTCCATGTCTAGCCGCTGCTCCGCGTAATTCGGAGGCATAGACCCGGGGTCTAGCAAACCCCCGACGTAATAGGATTCCCGGTTTTAAAAGCGTGGAGGATTGCGTCGCGGCGCTTAGTTATCTCCCGTATTGTCGTAGTAGTCGGCTATAGACCCGGGGTCGAAGTCCTCGTCGCTCTCCTAATTATCTATAGCGGAGTCTTCTGCGAATTAGCGTGCACGAGGGGTATGTAATATTGGGTAGTAGACTCTTACGGTAGGACGTAGCTAGTGCTTATCGTCCTACACGGTAATTGCTTCCTCGTACTAGCGGATTTAATCCGTGCAGTGGATAAGGTTCTCTTTATTTAACTACTCGTTGTAGATAGGGCCGAGGTCCTTCTACTTTACTAGGTACTGGATCTTGCGGCCTAACTTGCGCTTCGATATAATGCGCTCGATATATTCGGTAGGGCGCGGCCCGTTAGCCACGTCTATATAGTCCGGTTGCTTAGTAACCGGTCTCTAGTATAGATCTGGGCCTCGAGGAGCTAGCTCGAGTTGTGCGACGGATACGACTAGGTAGAACTTCAGCCTAGCGCCGGGGGGAAGATAAAGTTCGTACGCTAGCTTCCTAATCTTCTTCTTAATCCTAAAGGGACCGGAGCGCTGCTCGCTATACTTTCTCGAATTTTCTCCCTAAATCCTGTATCCGTAATGAAGTCGAAGGTAGACGTAGTTACCGACATCGAATATAATGCGCTTATGCGCTTTATCGTACCGGTATTTTATGTCGACCGCGGCAAACGCGAGGGCTTTATTAGCGGCGTCGCGATATTATTAACGGAGGACCGTATAGTCCGCTAGTAGGAGTTCGCGAAGTCCTACGAAAGCGTCGGTGTTAAGGTTAAATCCGAAGAGCATCTAGTTAGGCGAGACACCGGTGCTAGCGTTTTTCGAGCTGCCGATGTATAAAGTAAGGGATAGTAGGACGTCGGTCTACGCTACCTAAGGATTGGCCGTAACGAAGTATCGAATTGCGATCTCTACGGTTTAGTTCGTTCTCTCGCTCTGTCCGTTAGTTTAAGGATAATATACTATCGAGGCTAGCAACCGAGCGCCTAGCGCTTTAAGTAAGCTGGTGAAAAACTCTGAAAGCTATTTAGGGTCTCGATCCGAGATTAGGGCCCGCATAACTAACTAACTTCGCTCTTGGATCGCTGTTAAATATGCGTTTGCCTAGTCTCGTGCGGTCCAAGTGCCTTTGCCGGGAATAAGAAGAACTCGCTTTAACTTCTTGCAAGTAATAGTTAGGAGTAAATCGAAGCCTTCATTCGTCGGTAGCAGCTTAACAATCCAGTCGGCGCATTAGACGTCTATAGGCAAGGTGGGTACGTCTATCGGGTGTAGGAAGCCGTATAGCAGATACCGTAGCGTTTGGTTTAGCTTGCATGCAATGCAGTAATCGATATACTCTTAAAGGTTCTTCTTGCAATGCCTAATATAGAACGTCGCTCCAATGCGGTCGAGATAGCGATCAATGCTAGCATAATAACGATAATCGTAAACCGCTTTAAAAATCTCATGCTGAAGTAATAGGGGCACGCACAGTCGTAGCTAGCGATTTACCGGATCGACGTAGTAAATAAGGCCGTCTTCTAAGAAGAAACGCAAGCCTTCGCGTAGGCCTACGTCTATAGCTAGGTCTATCCCGTCGTCTAGTATTCGCTATAGCTAGCGGGTGCTAACGGTGTCGGATCTTCGACTTGTCGTGTAAGGCGTAATTAAGATCGGTGGATTGCCGTCTCGAGTGCGAGGACCTTCGATTAGCGGAGGAGGTTTATTCTCCGCCCGACGAGCAGTAAGATTAGCTTCGGAGGCAACGGTCTCCAGCACGCTAAGCATGCGACGCCATAGCTAGCTTTCGGAGTATCTAGTTTTTACTTACGCGATGAATTCCGGTAAGAGGCTCAATACTGTATTAACGTAGTTACTCGAATTACGCGCGGCGGAAAACAGCGCTAGAATGTTATTTATCCTTCCGTACCGAACGTCGTCGTCGGAGCAAAGCGCCTGTTAAAACATAGTAGGAATCTTATCGAGCCCGCTAGCATTCAAGTCTCTAGCTCGCTTCTTATCCCGAAGGCCTTATAATCTAGACAAAGCGTTAGGCGCGACGTGATTGCGCCCGGGGCGGTATAGGATTTCCAGCTCTAGATACTGCGAAAGAAACATAGCGGCACTAATCAACCGGCGGTTAAGTCTATCCGTACTCACGGTAGTCGCGATCTAAGACTTCTTCGCAATCGCCGTTACGGCTAAATAGTCGGTGAAGATTACCGTCCTTTTAGCTAAGTCTATAAGCGGTCGAGCTCGTCTAACAGCCTAGACGACCCTAAAAAGCTCCAACTTAGTAGGCTAGTATCTCGATTCTGCACCTGTTAGTGCGTAGCTAGCGAATCCGATAATCCTAATCTTATAATGCGGAAAATTCTTCGCACGACGCAGCTAGCTTATAGAGTCCACGAAGTCTGCGAGCACGTCGTCCTTGCGAGAAAGAGGTTTAGGCTCTTCCCACTCTAGAGTTATGTCTCCCTCGACCTAGTAGTACATTACGCCAACACTAAATTCGGCTAAGCTATCCACGTCTATGTATAGCGTCCAGTCGGGATCGAGGTAGTAAAGAAAAGTTAGATTCTCCTAGAGTTACTACATCTCGTACTAGGCGACATCTATCGCCGGTGTCTATAGCAGCTTCTGCCCGGTTATAAATAACTTCCGTTTGTGCCCTTTTAGCGGTGCGCGCGCCTACGCGTCTACCTTTACGGCGTGAAGGGGCTTAGTAATCGTTCCGTAGTATAGGATTTTCGAACGGAGGTAGCTAGTTAGTCCGAGATACCGCTCGAGACTAGCTGCGTCTGTAGGCTTCTTAATATTCTTTAAGGCTGCAATGCGTTCTACGTCGGTAGTAAACCCTACGCCGTCGACTATCTATCCCAATAGGCGGACGTACGGGAAACCTACGAAGGCTTTGTCCGGCGCTAGGCTTACATTCTTCTTATCTAGCCGTTAGAACATCGCGCGGAGGTAATCCTCGTGCTTATGCAGCGTACGAGATCCGACTACTATGTCGTCGATGTAGGCGTATGCGAATGCGAGATTACGGAGGAACTCGTCTATTATACGCTACGCGTGCTAAACGCTGTTGTAAAAACCCATTAGCGCGACCTTTAAGAACTCTTGCCCGCGGTAGGAGTTTACGGTAAGCTTCTAGCGATCTTCTTCCTTAACGAGGAATTAGTAGAACATCGACCTCGCGTCTATAACGCTAATGTACTTATATCCCCGGAGCTTCGCGATTAATAACTCTTAGAGAGGCAGCGGGTATATGTCCTTCTAAACGATCTTATTCAGACCTCGAATGTCGACGACGACTCGTGGCTTCTAGTCTAATGTCCTATCCTTGTTGTAGATTGTGCGCTACACGACGAACACTAGTGAAGTAATTAGTGTCGGGTCTTCGGTCTATCCTATCTTAGTTTAGTTGTAAAGCTTCCTAAAAGTCCCGTCCACCTAAGTTTTGTCGCGCTTGGAAAGTAGGTAGACCTTGCTACTTATCTTCTCTTTCTCCTATCCTGGGATAAGATTAATAGGCATGTGCCGGTGCTCCGGCACATTAATCGTGCTATCCTTACGCTCGGTCTAGAGAGTCGGAAACTCCTTTACTACCTTCGCGAGCAGGCGCGCTAAAGCCAGGTCTGGGTTTATCGTGTAGATGCGGACTCCTTCGGAAGTAACTAGGTTTTCGTTATTATCGATCTCGCCGGAGATCGGGGATGCTAGGTCTGCGACCTGCGCTATAAGGCTGAAGGGCATACAGCCGTCGATGTTAAGCTCTTACAAGGTTCCCAACCGCTGCTTCGCTGGCAGGAAGATCGCTTAGTTAGTAAGATTAGAGACTTCGACGGAATAGAAGTCTAAGTCTACGATATAGCCGGAGACCTTCGTACCCTAACGCAAAAAGGCGACGTTAGTAGAGGGCAGAGTTGGTACGAATTCGTAGTCGCGAGAGCCCTCGAGTAACCGCTTTATAGAGATTAGTACGTATGTCTTCGAATAAGGTAGGAGGTAAACCGGACGCATAGACCTAACTATCTAAATAGTCTTGTCTTTCGCACGCGGCGTAACGGAAATAGGCATGCGCGCGTCGTCGTTCTCCCTTATTAAGACCTCGCGCTTCTTTAGGTCGATGTAGAAGCTAGCCGGAGTTATTACATCTATGCCGAGGAGGATATTGTAAGGACAGTTCTCGACAATTTGAACCGGCCACTCGATAAGGCTAAGTATAGGTCGGCTAGCCCGATATAATAGAAAGTATATTAGCAGATATCGCCAAGTGTCGTTAAGCTTCTCGCCTCTAAGCGTAGTAAACACGAGTGGCTTTTTCAGGCGGTGGAAGTCGTCCTCTCCCAGCGTATCGATAAGCTAGGACTTGTTAACTATAGAGACTATATTACCGGTATCGAGACAGATGCGACGCATTTTACTATAGAGGGACAGTTTGTACATAGCTTCAACGACGTTATATTTCCTAAAATTGTATAGTGCCTTATCTCCGATCGGGATATCGGCGCTATACGGTATAATATTAAGCCCTAAGTCTATGCCTTGGCTCGCCTTAGGGTCTGCCGATAGTAATAATAAAAAGATCGCATCCCTAACCTAAGCTACGAGTACTCCAATAGGCTTATAATCCTCGGCTAAAAAGCTCTCTACGGAGTCTCGAAAAGGGACCTAGGTCTTAATGCTCGGAATAAACTTCCGCTTTAGTGTAAATGCAGTCGCGATATTAGGATGCTCGTATAGTTCGTCTGGATTAGTAATAGGAAGGATTGTTGGGGTAAAAGCTAGTTTGGTAACAGATGCCGCGGTGTCCTTAGCGCGGTAAGGAAATGAAATTTCCGACTGCTACGATGCAGCGTGCGAGATATCCGATGCGTGCGATGTAGTGTGCTTATTAGTATAACTAGATTCTCGGGTTGCGGCGCGCTCCTTTAATCTCTTGTCCTTAGAGTCGTACCTATGTAACTTATTAGAGTTAGTAGAGACCGAGATGTCCTCCGCCAACTCTATACTTTTCCCGCCTTGTCCTACCTATTAGGCAAGGTACGGTTAATGCGCTAGCCGTTCTTATCTTTAGGATAAATCTCCTCGATATGCTAAAACATCTAGTTCTTTAACTAGAAGAGTCCACCACACATTAAGCACTTCGGCAATAGTGCGTAAGCCTTTATAGGCGCGGTGTGTTGTCCCCGATTTCTAAGCTCTTGCTAAGTGTCCGCTATATAAAACGTCGCTAGCTCTTTAGGGTAGGAGCTAGGCACCCGGTGCTCCTATCGCGACGCATCGGCGGAGGCTAGGTCTATAAGCTAATCTTAATTCGTCTGAATGTAGTAGCTCTCTACGTAGGCAGCGTTACCACTAGAGCTATATCCTATTATTCTATCCTACTCGGTCTCGGAAGTTACTTCGGTCGCTTCGGCGAAGTTAACGGGGAGTCTTACGGGGCCTTACGTTATCGTTAACTGCGGTGCTAGAGCTAGCTAGGCTTAAGGAACGTTTGCGCTTGCGTAGGGGAGGTTCTGCTTGTACGGGTTATTATTGCTAAAGCGGGAGTTAAAGACTCCGCGGTTCCCTCGACCGCGCGCGAAACCTCCTCCTCGTAAATATCTATTCGTCGATAAGGTTAGGTTCTAGTTGCGGTGCTAAGCGAAGCTCGCGTTGTCGGCGGGCTGTCCACCTAACTTAAAGATGCCTTCCCAGGAAATAAAGAGGGACTCTATTAATTGGATAAAGGACGTCTAATCGGTAATGTTTTCCCGCGGTTACGCGACGAGGAGGCGGAGCTTGTTATCGATGTAGTTCCAGGCTAGCATTAAAATCTGGTAGTTATTAGAATAACCGGCTTACTAGGCCTTTCGGAAAACGTCGAGCACGTATTCGCTTGGACGCCGGCCTACGATCACGTCTTGGACTATATAGCTTACGCGTTCGAGGTCGGCTATAGTACGTAAGATCGGAAGCTTAAAGGTCGCGTTAAGCTTGTTAATCCAATTCGTTACTCCGGGGCCTTTACGGAGAGTAGCACGGACTTGAGGAGTGAGGTTGTAATTAAACCAGTCTTGTGCTCTGCCCATAAGGCATTAGTTAATAGATAGACGGAGGGTTTTAGCTTAGTATTGCTAAGTCTTAACAGCGATCTGCAGCCGGTTTGTAAAGGCGAAGATGTTACGGAAGTAGTTCGTGCCCTTATAGTAGACTAACGCTCCCGCTCTATACGTCTTCTTATCGAGGTAAGGGTCGAAGAAGCCGATCGCGTCGGGCTTAAAGAAGGAAGATAAGGGGCGAGCATAGTAGTTACAGGTAACTAAGGCGCTATTATCGAACCCTGGGTCTATGCCTCCGCGATGTCCTTAGTCGAAGGCGCGAGTATCGGGACTACTAACAAAGTCTCTCTAGTAGCCCTAATGCTAGGTCTGCGGCTTACTAGGGCCAGGTCTGCCCAGAGCTAGCTAGTTTCCGTAGTTAGGAGCGCTAACGAAAGGTCTCTCGCCGCCTTGGTACTGGGTCCGCGGCTCGTTAATACTAGGTCTGCCAAAAGCTAGCTAATTTCCGTAGCTAGGAGCGCTAACGAAAGGTCTCTCGCCGCCTTAGTACTAGGTCCGCGGCTCGTTAAGGCTAGGTCTGCCGAAAGCTAGCTAATTTCCGTAGCTAGGAGCGCTAACGAAAGGTCTCTCGCTACCTTAGTACTAGGTCTGCGGCTCGTTAAGGCCAGGTCTATAGTTATCGAAGCCAGATCTACTAGTAGGTAGATTAACAGGACGACTCGGCTAGTACTGGGCAGCGCGCTTATCGGTAGTAAGGCTAGGCCTGTCCAAAGGCGGCTAATTTCCCTAATCGGGAGCTCCAACGCTAGCATCCGCTACGCTCTAGTTCGTGTTCGTGCGGCGGTAAGGTTTAGGTCTAATAGGGACTGTCCGAGGCGAGCCTTCCTAGTAGCTCGTTATTAGGTTAACGATCTAAGCCTGCATTTGCACTATCTACGACATTGCGGCCGAAAGGCGGTCTGGGTCTATACCGCGGCTACGAGATCCTTGTCCTAATGCTTTACGGCGTGGAGCCTTAGCTTTTCCGCCTCGCATCTCGGCTAACAGTCTCTCCTTATGGAGCTCGGCTACGTCTTTGTAGTGTTTAGCGGTCTCTTTCTACTCGAGGTACTTGGCTCGCTAGTACTCCGCGTTCGCTTTATCTTCTTCGTCGTTATTCTAAGGGCTGTCGATCTACGATAAGGGCTCTTTAGCGCGGCGAGTAGTGGATTAAGCGGTGCGTCGAGCACGGCTACGGCTAGGGTCTCGCGAGGAGCTATAGACTTGGGCACCGTTTCGCTACATAGCTCCGAGTTGCTCGTTCCTAGTAGTTTAAGGGCGTTCCCGAAGGTAAGTAGGGACGATTCTACGCGGAGCTCTAAAAGGTAGCTGTAAGGCTAATAGAGTAGGTATAGTGAAGTCCTTCACGTATCTACGCTAGAAGTATAGGAGAGCGTCTTCTACGTTAGCTTTCGTAACTCGGTTTAAGCTTCGAGTGCGTATAATCCGAGGGGAGCGGCTTAAAGGAGATGTGCCGTTAGGCGGATCTGGAGTAGATTCCGGCGAGAATTCGATAGACTCGACGGTGTAGGGTAACTTCTACTCTATAAGGGAGCGGACGCAAGCGATGTAGCGCTCGTTCCCTAGCTAGTAGGCTATAGTGCGGAGGAGTTAATTAAAAGCCTTACGCGGCTGCTCTAGTAACGCTAACTATACTAAAGGGAAACCTAGGGTAGTATCCGGAGCGATAGATTATAAACGACCGCGACGGTTTTGGACTGGAGAAAGCTCCGGTTTGTACTAGTAACGAATCGCTCGAATACGACATAGGTGTTCAACCTAAAAGTTAAGCTTTCGAGCTTAATCCTAAGGGAACTTCTTCTAATACTCGATAAAGTTCTCGAGGTATACGGCGTTCTTACATATAGCGAGCTTCTCGTCTTTGTTCCCTTTGATCTTGTAAGCCTTTATCAAATGTCCCAGCTCGGAAGCAGTAGCTTATATATGTCGCTCTTTATAGTAGAGGACGCGCTCGCGGCGTAGCTGAAAGTCTGCGATAGACCTAGATAGCTCGGAAGGGCGTAGTAGCAGTGCTAGGCGATTAACTAATCGTATAGTGCGCGACGAGCGGGATATAAGGAAGAAGGCGAATGTTATAGAGCGGTTACGGTAGTCGTGGTAATAAGGTTGTAACGTTACTGTTTACCTCTACCGTAGTAGGAGTAGTAAGATCGTAAATAGTAAGTAGTAAGTTTACGGAAAATCGGTCGAGAGCTCTAAAGACCTAGGTCTTAAAGGCGCTATCGTAACGGACTCGGAGTAGCGAATGCTAGCGAGTTCTGGCGACCGTGGGATTGCGAATTAATTGGGAGGGCGGACAATTAATTTGCGGGTGTGAGGTTTTGCCGTAGAGAGTCAGGTCTAGGCGTAAGAAAACTCCCGTAGTCTCGCGACGAAGACCGTAGTTCGAGAGGTAGTGCCGACTAGAAATCGACGATCGAACAAGTCTTAGCTACTATTTTAATGTATTCTGAGTTCATTGTTAATTTGTAAAGCTATCTTAGCTAAGCGTGAAGGTAACTAAGCGCTAAGGCTAGAGGCTAAGGGCTATTACCGTATTAGCCTAGCTATAGACCTTAGGTAAGGTCGTTAGATAATACGACGCCGAGCATAGTAGCAAATACCGCTTACGTAACGTATAGTTATATATTAGAAGGCACGTATATATAACTTAATAATAGTAAGAATTAGTTTTATTACTAGTAGGATTACTAGCTAGCGTTCTATACACTACGATATCTTTATACTTCTTATAACGGACAACTAATTTAAGTTAGTGTCGGTTTAGAACTAGAGGAGGAGTAGGTATTACTATCCTACTATATAAACATATTTATTTTATTAGGTATACGCGAACGCCCAAGGCTTTTAAACCAGACGCGTTAGGTTAAAACAAATAGTAGGAGGTTATAGAGTAGGTTAATACGTACAAACTATTAGGACTAGATTTCTAAATATTGTACCTAGTAATACTATCGTCGCTACTAGCCGTAAACGCTCTAATACTCTATGTTATTATAGATTATATAGAGTTCTAACACTCTATTACCAAAAAACCGAGTTTGGGCCCTTAGACTACCTACTATAGGGCTAGGTGCTTGCAGCCGATAAGCCGGTGACGCGAGGTGGTCTGAGCGTCTAAGACTAACCTCCGTCCGACAGAGTTCAGCTTCTTCGTCCTCTAGATCCTCCCTCTCGGACCATCCATCGAGCATCTCCACAAATACAAGGAGATTAGAGTGACACAGCAAGCGGATGTCCGTACACCCCAGAATAATCTTCATCAACCTAGACTCTACCCATATGTTGTTGTGTAGTCGTCACTTTGTTGCGTCTTCCGCCTTTCGGGTGCGGCCGGCTCCGCTCACCCCTCATACACGGGGATCCTTCTTGACCACTAGTGTCCTTCTTCAACTTCACCTGTCCAATCCTGCTGTTGTCAGTACGCTCATTCATTCATCCTCTCTCATCACGCTGAACTCTCTTTGACATCATCGAATACTCTGCGCTTGGCTGTACGCCATGTTTGGATTCAATCGTCTATCAGAAAACAAACTTCTGCACGGCCCGTCAAATCTGCGAGCATGCGAGGGAGGATTCGGAAACAACGAGGGAAAAAAAGCGTGAGGCGGAACATGATCCAAGTGGTAGCCTCTCCTTGTGAGGACCCTAGTCGCAGGCGTTTGGAAAGATGTCGTATGGAAGGCGAAGCCTTGCACACTGGTGATGATGGATGTCGTATGGAAGGCGGAGCCTTGCACACTGGTGATGATGGATGTCGTATGGAAGGCGGAGCCTCGCACACTGACGATGATGGATGTCGTATGGAAGGCAGAGCCTTGCACACTGGTGATGATGGATGTTGTATGGAAGGCGGAGCCTTGCAAACTGATGATGTTGGGGAAGATGTCGGGGAAGATGTTGGGGAAGATTTTGGGGAAGATTTTGATTGTGGTAAGGTGGTGATGAGGTGAGGTGATAAGGTGAGGTGATGGGTGGTATGGTGAAGAAGGAATGAAGGAAGAGTGAGCGGCATCAGTCTTTCTCCTCGTCGCTGAAGTCGGGTTCCTCTCGACCTGCGCTCAACTCTCCTTGTGCCAGTCCCGACGAAAATTTCGGATCAATGACCATCCGGAGCTCGTCTTCTTCCTCTTCCTCGGATCCAAGGCCAGCGAACGCTGCCAAGTCACCTTGCACATCCTCCACAGCTGTGCTGACCGATTCATCCTCACCATCCGGTTCCATATGTGCTACCACATCCAATCTCGACCGCTTTTTCCCGCCAGTCGGGACCTGGAATGCCGCTGTGTCGGATTGATATGCGGTATCTTCGACTCTTGGTTCCGGCTGTGGTGCGTATTGGTGGGTCATCAAAGCTGGTCAATCGTCAGTCAGCCTTCATCGTCAATTTGACCACGAAAACCCCCGGAACGGACGTGTCTCGCGTTGTTCAAGGATTGCTCAGGGAATGTACGTACAGCTTGGAGGGTCCATTCGCTCGATTCTCACTGCCTTCGAATGTCTACCTTCGGCGATGTGAGGAGTCGGGGTGACGGTCTGCTGTGCATTTGCTCGACCGCGAAATGGCATCGACGTGAAGGATGGTTTGGACGGAAGGGGATGCGGTTGAGGTCGCTGGGGGGGGAGGGGGTGCGGCGCCCGCCGGGTGTCTTGTTGACGAGGGACCTGTAGCGACAAACGGGGCTGCTCTGCGCCGGGTGGGTGGTAAGGCGGCTGCTGTTGTGCGCCGAATGGGTACTGCGCCGACAGTTGTGCGCCGAACTGATGATGCTGCACTTGTTGCTGGTATTGCATCGGCGGCCGCGCAGTGTCCTGTCGAAGCCATGATGTGCCGTCCGGATTGCGACCCATGCTCACGATGATGTCCGGCGTCGACGATGAAGTGGACGCCGATGGCATTTGCATTGATGGTATCGACATTGTTGGTGGCATCGACATTGTTGGTGGCATCTGCATCGATGATGGCATCTGCATCGATGGCATCGGCATGCGTGGCGCGCGCTGGGACACGGGTTTGAGAGTCTTTCTGGCGGGAATTCTCAAGCCTCCATCCAACGGAGAATTCTTCACCTGATCTGGGAGCGCCGGTGGTGGTCCGTTCTTGCTGCCTCGCCAGTTCGGGTTGATGTCGTCGTCTGGCATCGGGTTGTCTTCACGAGCCTTTGGATCGCGGAGTTTGCGTATTGCCATTGTCGCCGCTTGTTTGTACATTATGTCGTTCATGCTGGTCTTGACCGTCACGCATCGACATTTCTTCCCTCCATACCACCGACAGTTCGAGCACGGAGCAATCATGCCAGGGTCGTTGCTGGACACACGCGTGTTGAGATCGCACTGCGATATGTCAGTCCAACCCACCGATGGTGTTTGCATGCCGGCACTTACATCTGTCCATCTGCGAGTCGCACAGTCTCCACACACGAGGACGTCGTCGCCGGGCACGTCCATCACCGGACCGAGGGCAGCCCGCTCGTCTGCGGGATTGTTCTGCATTGTCGATGTTGAAGTTGGAGTTGGTGGTGGTGGTGGTGTTGGTGTTGGATGTTGGATATCGTTGGGCTTGGTGCAGGTTGTATCTGGTGTCTCTGTTTGTGATTTGCAGACTTTGCGTTTTCCAAACGTCGACGAAAAGTCTCCCACCGCCGCTAGCGCGACGACTCTCTTGGAGAAGGAGCGCGCCCCGCCCCCCCTCTCTGACCTATCCCAAACTTCACAACAACCACAACCTCTCCATACTCCGTCATCACACACCATCATCACAACACCACACAATCGCAGCGACATCGATATCACTCATCATGGCCCCTATTATTGTCACCACCGAAGCGGAAGTCTACGCATTACTTCCTCCTGGAACTGCGCGTCAGCAAGTTAGATGGCTTCTGGCCCAAATCGAAGAGATCAAACGGTTGGAAAAATCGCGCGCGACTCGGGTTGCTGAGAACTTGTATACCATGATTGGCGCGAGGATCCTCCAATACGTCTCATATGTCGTATGCCATTCATCCTCGACGTGTCCACACACTCGCTGACCCACAATCTACAGCGACAAACCCCTGAACCACAGCCGCCCGTATCTGCGCCCGTTCCAGCGCGCCCTCTGCCGTCGACGGGCCACGAGCAACCAGCGGCCGTCCCTGAGGAGATCGCGCAGCCCGCTATCACAGCATTGCCTCTCGCAAAGGAGGACCCGGTAAATTGCTACATTGTACCCTTGCATCTTTCTGTTGCTGACATATTCCAGATCGCTGCCAAAAGCTGGTGGCGCTTTTGGTTAGGACCTTACGGAAAGTGAAGTTTGTGCTCGAGGCCACGGGCATTGAAGCGGGTCGACCAAGCTGAGATGGATAGTGCGGTAAAGAAGAATAATACTTTGCCACTCATGTCCGACAGATGTGTATCATGGCGATGGACTCGATGGAGAGTGGCACTGAATTGAGAAGTCGTTGAGACAAGAATTGTTTGTTGCTCTCAGCGGCCAGTTTTGAACTACGTCTCGCACACTACCCACGTCTACGATGAGTCTTGGCCAGAAGGGTAGTTTTAATCTTCCAAGCCTAACCTAGGATAGTGTACCATACGTCAGTTACTGCCACTACGAGCTATTTAGCCATTTAGTCACGTGCATATTAACCTTACTCGCTTAATATGCCTCCTATTACCTATATATTACTCTTAATACGTCCTATCGTAATCTTAGTATGTGTCCGTATTGTTATATGCTATTAATAAGTAGTGGGTAACTTATAATACTAGTAAGTAGCCGTTTCTTCTTATAAAACTTCTACTACCGCGCTCTCTTTTTAAGTAACAACACTACTACTACTACTACTCTCTACGCTCTCGCCTATAATCTTATACCTCCTTAGACCGCTCTTAATACGCAAAAAGGCTTCGATATTAACTCCGTTACGCCGTACGATATGCGTAACGACTCCTTACTACTACTAGCCGTTATACGTAACGACTCCTTATTACTACTGCTATAAGAAGTATAAAGATATCGCAGTATATAGAACGCTAGCTAGTAATCCTACTAGTAATAAAACTAATTCTTACTGTTATTAAGTTGCATATACGTGCCTTATAATATACGACTATGCGTTACGTAAGCGGCATTCGCCGCTACGCTCGGCGTCGTATTATCCACGTATTATTCAACGACCTTACCTAAGGTCTAGAGCTAGGCTATGCCTTAGCCTTCCTTAACAATTACCTCCCTCCTCCGAAGGAGACGTCTCGGCTCCTACGACCGTCTTACGTTCGGCCTACCGAGCGTAGGCCTAGTCTTTATCCGGGGCTGCTTTCTTTATTAACTTCTTAATATAGCGTTTATATCGCAACGCGCGCTCTGTTTACGTATATTAATTGTTACTTACGGCTCTACTACGGGTAGCCGTGTTTTAGCGGGTCCTTTATAGTTAAGGGCAACCGCTTATAGGTAGGTGTTATTAATGTTTTCGCTGCGAAGTTTTCCTCTACTCTCCTTTAACTTTATTAACGCTCCTCTCCTACGACTAGCACTATAAACTCTTAAGTCTCTTACGTTTGCCGTAAGCCTATCGTACGCCTCTACTATATTATTAACATTATCTTTAAGAAGTAAGCTTCTAGCTTATGCGCCGCTTATTATATATATATATATCGTAAGCACCTAGCAAGCGACTCGCAATACCTCTACGACGTACTCCTTAGTAGCCGGCTATTATGCTAAATCTTCCTCCACGCTCTAAGTAGGATACCTAGGGCATAGCGGTAGCGTACTACGAGCGCTACTTGCCGTACGCGTACGATAGTGGGTTACTACGCTCCTTACTTGCTAGGCTTCTACTAATCGCCTATCTAGTTAACGAGCATTACTATAATAGGGTTATAACTATCGGCAGTAAAGTTAAGTGCTAGCGCTATAAGAAGAAGTAAGTCTAGCGCGTCGATAGCTCCTCTCTTACTAGGCTAACGCATCTCGTAGTAACTACGCGTACGAGACGCTAACTTATCTAGACCTTATTAAGTAGGCGAAGCGCCTACTTAAGCTATGCGAGGAGTGGGGCTACTACGAGGTAGGCTCCCGCGAGGAGTAGCTCGTTAATATGCGCCTAGACTCCGTAGCGCGCGATGTTAAGGCTACCCTTAAGGTTAAATAGGCTAATAGTAGGAAGGCCGTAGGCAAGTTCTCTACGCCTCGTAAGGGCGGAGTAGGCGGCTCGTAGGGCGATAGATAGATCGCTCGCGCTAGCCTACTTTAGGCTTAGAACGAGGCCGCCGTTAGGCGCGCTATATTCGAGCTAAAGTACAAGGTAAGTCTTACGTTCCTTACGCTTCCCTTATGCTTTGCTAATACCTCCTATAGAAGCTCCGCCTAATAGGCGCTTCGGCGTTAGCCCTACGCGCGGCCTCTACGGCCTTCGCTAACGAGGGAGGCTCCTAGGTAGAGCGCGAGGTAGTGCTGCCCCTCCTATAGGGGGAGTAGTAGGGGGGCGAGGAGGAGATAGAGGAGGATGCCTAAGCCGGGCGAATAGCCGGATCTCTCTATGCTTCTAGGTTACTTACCGCTAGCGTTACGCCCGCTTATCGCGGTACTAGGGGGTTTTTTCCCTTTTTAAATAAAGGCTTTTTTCCTCTATGTTTACTTCTTCTGCCTTTTGGGCCCTCTTATAATCGCTTTGTCCTTACGTAATTCCTATGCGTCTATTAGGTTAGCCGTACCCTCGTATTCCTTAGCTATCTACTAGCTATCGTATTCC
>JALRMM010000527.1:0-21744 GCA_026122155.1 Zymoseptoria crescenta
ATCCTCGATTTTAATTCTAAGATCCGGCTTAATTAGTATAATCGGCTCGTATAGTTCTTAAACTCGATCTATTACTATACCTACTAGTCTAATTAGCGTCGTTTTACGTATATATTAGAATAGTCTATTATCGATTGCCGCCGACTTAGTAATTAAGTACTAGTCGTCGTATTTCGTTTAGTCGGTATAGACTACTTCTCGGCGTCTAACGTTCGTTACGACTAGAAAACCTAGCGAGTCGACTTATAAGGCGTCTATTAAAGTCGATTATTAGGGGTTATCTCTTAAATACGTAGTTTAGCACGAAGCCGGGCTTATAACTATTAGTATAGTAGTGCAATGTAGGGGTGAACTTGTAGATTAAGAAAAACTATAATTTTGTAACGGTTATCTAACCTACTAACTATATAGAGGTTGTGATTCCAAATACTAAAAAGGGTCTGAACCTTAACTCTCTGTTTTCGCAGTTAGTCCGCAATATTTCCTGGGTCTAGAACCCCCTAATCGTCCAATACACGCATTAAAAGCGTGATCTGCACTTTTGGGTAATTCCACCCGAAACACGCTAGCATATCAACAAGATGCCACCGCAATATGCACGATCAAGGATGTGTCTGAAGGTCGCAGATTTCATGTGGAGTCTGGACTCGAACTCGCGAAATCGGACACGTCTGTGACCGCAAGAGTGATGCCCAACCGTCTGAAGTTGATCTCTGCCGTCGCTTCGAAAGTCCTGTCGCGGTCAATCAACAACAAACTCGCCGTCTTATTAAGCAGCGCTTGCTTAGCAGCGCCGGCGGCCAAGCATCGAGATGTTTATCTCTGGCCAATCGGTTACCAGCCGATTCTTCCGACTGTGTGTCACTCTGCAGGCTGAAGACTTCTTCGTCTATTTGCAGTAACTTCTGCATGAAGTGCATGTCGTCGCACAGACAGCTGCTCCTTGGCCAGCGCCGTCAATGGCCGTGGCAACGAGGTGCGGCTGGGATATTCGGGTCTGCCAGTGAGATGGCCCCTATCAGGACCCCAACTGAGCTCGTTCCGTCAGGCCTCAGCCGGCGAATTTCGGGTTCGACAAAAGGCTGGCAGTGAGCAGGCCGCCAATGAGGATTTCTTCCATTGTTAGAGACTACCCTATACGGGCAAAGTGTCCACGGGCCAGGATATGCCTAGTCGGTATCTGGTAGATCCGGTGGAGAATCGAAACAAAATGCCTGTGGGACCCAGATGCGACGGAAGTCACGGGACGGCCCTCGCATTCACATGATCTTGGCTTAGCCCCAAATAGGAAGGTATATTGCTCGCTTCTTCCCACCCATGCATGCGTCATGGGCCGAAGTCATCCAACCCATGCGAACTCCTCTGACAATGTTCAGGATCATGCCAGCGGAAGCTCTGCGTGGAGAGACGGGACACGTAGACGGTCCGCAGGGTCCCGATAAGTGTGCAAGGAACAAGGAGACAAGTGCGCGTATAATCCGGCCCCAACAAATGAAACGAATCGACTCGTGCATATCCTTATCGGTAGACATCAGCATCAGCAGTCCGGAGCGCGTGGGGTAACTCCAAACGGCTGGTACGATCAGGCTCGACTTATCGCGACTACAGTACCAAAAGGACATCGCCTCGAGTCCATCTTGCCTGCCTCGAGAGTAGTATCCCTGAGTGTGTTCCTTTCCTCCTCTTTACTCCTACAACAACGCCAACCAGCACATCGCTTCACGACCACACTGTAAACACACACCTTATCTCTGACAGATACCGGCAGCCCGTCAGCCATCCCTTGGCGATATCCTAAAAGAAGGTTTCGCATCCGTCAACCCAGTCTGCTGATTGGTCCGCATTACTAAAGAATTCGAGAGAGGACCCTTCCTTTGTTAGGACGGTCCCGCCGAACGACTCACACATCAGCGAAGACGCTTGTCAAGCGGCCGAGTGCGCCGGCATCACGGGACCATCTCTGGTTGTTTAGCCTCTTCGCTCCCAATGCAACATGTTCGTTGCGAGATCCTTCAAATATACCGACCGTCCGATCGAAAGCCGCCGCAATCCACCTAGGAGTGTGCCACACCCGCCGACGACGACCAGAGCGCTCGACAAAGACATGCCCGCGAGGCCGCCCGCCGTGTCGCCCGCCATGCACTCCGAACCGGTCACCATTCGGTCATCCAAAACGAAACAGCACACGCGACAACATGCCCAGCCTAGTACATCGCAGAGTCCGAGTAGCATGCCATCTACACGCAACGCGACATTGCCGGTGCGACGAAAACACTCTACACGCCACGATCCGAGCGCCCTGCCTCCCTCCGTCGCAGCCTTACTAGCCGTCACATCGATCCCACCGCGACGGCCAAATCGATATCGCAGCAATCCTGCACGCGACCGACGCATCTCGATGGAGGAGCTGGTCAGTGAATGGAAGAGCGATGGGCTACTCAAACAAAGCTACAGCAGCAGTCCTGCTCTCAGCGTGCTGTTGGAGGATGTGGACTATCTATACTCGAAGAGCAGCTCAGATGAGCCCAGCTGCTATCTCAATTCACGGTCGGCTTCCAGCGACTCCATGCCGTCGCTCACGTCGGACGACCGATCGATCATGTCGATTGGCAGTTCGTCGACACCCGGTTCGCTCCGTAGCCGGAAATCGTCCTCATATTTGAAGAGAGAAAAGGCCCGCTCTCTACCCGCTGTCGAGGACTCTACATCGGATCACCCGCTCGTAGGACAATCAGAATCCGAGGATGAAGAGCTATTACTACCCACCCAGAAGAAGACTCCAGCCTCACCAAAATCCGGATTCTTCAAATCAAACCTTACCTTGTCCTTACAATCCCTCAAGAACTCCATCTCCTCTCTCGCCCGCAGCAGCAGCACTCCACCCCAACTCAGCGGTCGAGCGGCACCCTCAATCGATCACATGTTGTGGTCGCATCCTTTCCTCTTCCCACGGTTCAGCTCAGAGATCCGTCCGGCCTTTGACGGCAACACATCCGAGGCACAAAGACGATATCTCAATCCCGTTCCACTCACCTTTGAAGAATGGGAAGCGCCCTTCCAGCAAGCTCTTCACGCACCTTACCTGGCTGAAGCCGTTGTCGATGCACCCACCATCCAAATGCAGACCTACAACCGCAGCCGAGGTCGAGGTCGCGGTGGTTCAAAACGCGGCAGTCCCAGCCCCAGCTCGGAAGCCGGACGGGCGCTCCTCGGACCGGAAAGTGCTCGGCAGAGGGAAGTGCGCGAGAATTCGAATTTCTTGCGTGTGGTCGTTCTTGAGATGAACATGCGGAGGGAAGGAAAGCTGGAGACTGGGAGAGCGAAGATTTGGTTGCCGCCGAGGGAGGCTTGTCCTGCCCCTTTGAAGACGGGACGGGTGCCCAAGAGGTGGGTCGGTGTTAGTGCTTATTGATCTTGAGGAGGACTGCAGTCGTAGGATTGATGCAATGTGGTGTGTTTCGACGCGTTCAAGCGTGCATTCGGTCGATATTCTTGTTTTACGATGATGATGAAAGAACGAGGTCATGTATGTTCCATGGCGGTGGAGAGGTTGGGTGGAGAGGATGGCGCTGGAAGGACGGCGTCCTCGGCGAGGATGGAAGGGAGGAGGGAACGCGGTGATTGTGAAGAGAAATGAGCCGATGCGAGAGGTGCTGGACAGGTCGAGCTGGAATCGAAAAGTCAGCAGGAAGAAAGGCAGGCGGGCGGGCAGGGCAAGCCAAACATATAAACATATGTATATGCCGCAAACAAATCGCGAGTGTCGATACCTTTTACCGCTCATCTTGTATCCAACGGTCGTGTGATGTGGTCATAATCATAATAATTGAGGGGTGTGTGCAGATCTCTCCTGTGTGCAGATCCCTCCCTGTGTCCTGTGTATGAGAGGTGTGTGCAGATCTCTCCCTCGGGGTGGCATAAATGCCTCTTACTGCTGATTATATACCGCGCGCTTTTGATGGATGTGGGAGATGATCAGGTGGGCGTGGCGGGTGGTGTGAGCGATTTTTGGGAGAATTCGAGGGGCAGGGAATGTGGGGGAGAGATGAGCGGTGACTGCAGTGAGGTCTTGTCGATTCACGAGAGTTGCAGGTAGTGGGAGGCGAAGGTGAAAGGGAAGTTCGAGAGGTGTTATCATGTGTTGGTGGGAACGTAGAATGTCACTGTGATGGCGAAATTCTGGCGACATTGATGGCGTAATCTTGTACTACATACTGTGCAAATGTCTCTGGTCAGCCGTTTGCTTGATCCTGGCGGCGGATGTGCAAGCTGTTGGGAGTATAGAGCTGTTGTGCGATGGGCCATGGCAACATTCAGGTGCGTGTGATCAGTGTTGGTTGGTCGAGGGCGAGTTGTTGAAAAGGAAGGTGCGGTGATCTCGTTGGTGGACTTCGCTCATGCTGGAAACAATGCTGACGCCGGGCTGCTCGCTGTTGATTTCTGTTTGTTTATTCTATGTATTCGACAGCAGACTGTTCTTTTTCACTAATAGGCGCCATGTTTGATGTGTAGTGCAAGCTCGAGACATGGTTATCTGCTCATTTCAGT
This sequence comes from Zymoseptoria crescenta, assembly GCA_026122155.1. Lineage (NCBI taxonomy): Eukaryota > Fungi > Ascomycota > Dothideomycetes > Mycosphaerellales > Mycosphaerellaceae > Zymoseptoria > Zymoseptoria crescenta. The sequence continues at coordinate 4,549 of JALRMM010000527.1, forward strand.
CCTGCCGAACTTCCGCGTCCGACTCGGTACTCATCCACACTCTAAAACGCCGTGTAATGGCGATGTCAGCGATGTAAGCCGTGTCATTGCGTTGATCGCCGGGGGACGCGTTCCACGTGAGAGGCGTGGAGTATTCTCGAGAGGGAGTAAACCCTGTCATGTTTGCTATGGCGCCATATTCGAGCGAGCATGCTTCCTTTCTCCGTCCAGCACGCACCCTGATCGTGGCCGCGTTTCCCAAGCCCAGCCTCTAGGAGACTCGCTCGGAGATTGCTTGTGCCAGAGATTGCGCTATCATTCTTGTCCAGCCAGTGGAAGGAGATTATGGAGACAGCATAAGTGTCGATACCGCATTTCCAGACAGGTATCGAGACCCGAAAAGAATGACTCGGGTATGGAGTGCCATGTCGTAGGCGACCTTTGTCCTTCCAGGGCGTGGAACGCGTGGAGCCCACTTAGAGGCGTTTACAGCCCGAGTGGACCCGAACACTGCTTGCTGCCAGTAGCACAGCCTGGGCAACGGATGGCTGAGGAATCGCCGTTCAGTCCGACGGATTTGGCCGGTCCTTGTCGGCTGGTGGTTGCGAGGTAGACATCTGGCCCTCTTCCTTCTGCTGCTCCTTCAAGCCAGCAATCTTATCATCAATGATGGCGATCTCCACATCCAGTTTGAGCATCTTCTCCTTCAACATTTCCGCGTACTCCTCATTCGTCAAGACCTTGAACGGAGTCCAGCTTTTGTCGCTCATACGCTTCCAGAAGTTCTTCTTTGGCTCAGCTGTTGGTGCTGCGGTCCACTTGTTGTAGACATGTTGACCTCCAGCTCCGAACAGAGTGAACATGATTGCACCTGGCATGGTATTGCTGCGTCCTCGCGTGATGAAGCCGATCAAACCTCCTGTGATTCCTCCGGCTATGGCGCTGGCCTTTGTGCGGTCCAGAGGAGTTATTGGTCGACTCTCAGTCGTCCATGCATGGATGATGCCCAGCCGGACGCCAGTAAATGTAAAGCCGATGGCAGATGTCTGTATTGCAGATGCAGTTGCGAAGAGAAAACCAGGGGCTCCGCGAACAATGCCTGCCGCACCTCCGAACAGAAATCCGACGCCACCTATCTCCTTCATCAGCATGCGTGATACGACACATCGTGAACGGAGTGAGCGGGTTTGAGGTCTCAGATACAACGAGAAACAACAACGAGAAACACTGTCGCTGCTCCCCAAAAAATGCTCTCTTCATGTATTTCATGTGAAGGCGCCTGCAAGGACCAGGCACAGGGCAGGAGAAATGAGAGCACTACTTACCACAACCCGCCCCGACCTTCAACGCCGGGTCAATCGCAGCGAACAGCGGATCTCTGGACGTCGCCCGACGAGTCTGATCCATGATGTCGCTCTCAATGAGATGCTCTGCAAAAGTGTGTCGTCTAAAAGTTACTCCCGCCCTCACAGAGACCCTGGGCTCACGCTAACCCCATTGAGCGCCCCGCAAATCATCGATAATTTCGAACTTCACGAAAGCGCTCAACATCCGGATTTCACCAACAGCGCTCGACTTGCGCTGCCACCTACGACACCCACCACACACGACAGAAGACGACTGAGAGTCTCTTCACCACCGACGACTCGACACCGAAAGCCGTCCGCGCTTTCGCATTCAAGCAGCCGCAATCATGGGTACGCAGCCTGTCCCAGTCTTCGTGCGCCGTCTTCGGCGTGCAAGGAGAGAAACAGGGGGAGTTGTGGATAGAAGAAAGAAAACTGACGCATTATGGTAGCTCCCAAGAAGAAGCAAGAGAAGATGGCCTTGGGCGACTTCTTGACGAACCAATGTACGATTTCCACATTCCCGCCAATCGTGCAGCAGATCGACAGACTCGCTGCTTGGAGGATCTGCGCATGAAACAGGAAGAGCAATGCTGACTGGGGACAATTACAGCGCTCGGATCATGGGCCGACGAAATGGACTCGCAGCCTCTTCCACAAACCTCGTCGACTGGCTACAGCGCACGCGACCGTAGCGGTGCCGGTGCGGGCGAAGGGCGCGCGTTCGCCTCGTCCTCGTGGGAGCGCAGCGGCGCAGGGACCTCCGCAGCTGGTATGGGATCAGGCATGGGAGGAGGAGGATCAAGCTTTGGTGGGTATATCGAGAAAAGCGCTGGAGACATTGTGAAGATGGACAAGTACTGACTGTTCAGATCGTCCTCGATATGATCGCGAGGAAATCCCTTTCCCAACGAGGCCACCGTACACTGCTCATCTTGGCAACTTGGACTACAATGTGACCTCTGTGGACATCGAGGAGTTCCTCTCGGACTGCTCTGTCACGACTGTGCGCATCATGGAGGATAAAGTCGACCGCAAGCCCAAGGGTTTTGGATATGTCGAGTTTGGCTCGCCCGAAGGTCTGCGCCAGGCGCTTACCAAGTCCGAGTCCAGCTTCATGGGCCGCAACATCAAGATCAGTGTCGCCGATCCACGTATGTGTTACGGAGACCCAGATACGCCCGGGATGATTACTAACATGGCACAGCGAAAAATGATCGTCCTGAACAGACCCGCGACTTCTCCGACTGGAGCCGCCGTGGTCCTCTTCCCGATCTTCCGAACCAAGAGCGACAAGGCTCAAATCGTGGATTTCCAAGCCGAAGCTTCGACAACAGGTCCGACGCAGGCAGCGAGCGCGACGGCCCTGGAGGACGCAAGCCAGGTTTCTTCGAGGGAGATGGAAAGGTGCGTGACTTTTCCAACTGGGAGCGGAAGGGACCATTGTCGCCAGCTCCCGGAGCCGGCCCACCAGTCCGCGATGGCGGTCGACTTCGTGAGCCAGGTCCACCACGCGAGCGGGAGGGTGCTTCATGGGGCGAAGGACGGGGTGAGGGACAGTCAGATGCTGGGTCGAGGCCGCCGCGCAAGGAATTCGAGCCACGCCCGGTCGTTGATCGCGTGCCCACTGCGGCAGAGCAGGACAACCAGTGGCGCTCAAAGATGCGACCGGATCCATCTCCAGCCGCAACTCCAGACGTCTCAACACCCGCGTCGCCCGCGCAGCCAGAGGCTCCCAAGGAGCGAGTTAGACTTAACTTGGCAAAGCGTACTGTATCCACAGCAGAGACCAACGCAGCCAGCACGTCATCTGGAGATGCCAAGGCTTCTCCATTCGGCGCTGCTCGCCCGATCGACACCCAGCAGCGCGACAAGGAGATTGAGGAAAAGCGCGAAGCTGCAGCCAAGGAGAAGAAGGCAGCCGACGACAAGGCGAAGGAGGAGAAGGCTGCGCGTGACGCGGAGGCCAGAGCTGCTCGTGGTGGCCGCGCAGACCGTGCTCAGGCCGAGGGTGAGACTGCGACTTCACCCACTGGTGAACGTCCCAAGGGCGATCGTCGTCCTTCCCGCCAGCAACAGAATGGTGCAAAGCAACAGCCGAAGGAGAATGGAGAGGCTGCGCGTGAACGACCAAGCTTCAGCATTCTGCAGCGCGAGGGCGAGGATGCCGGCGAGGCAGATGCTGTGGATGCATCGATGAATGGTAGAATCATCGGCGACAAGGAGACCAAGCCGCAAGAGATTGTTGTGCCGGCCGACGGCAGTGCGGCGACCGAGACGACCGCGCAAGGACTCGAGGATGACGGATGGAGCACCGTGGCAGCCAAGCCAAAGAACAAGAGCCGTGCTGGTGGCAGGGCGATCGCCTCTTAGACGGACGTCTCGTTGTTCACTGTTGAGATGAAGCGACGAAAAAATGATGCATAGCACATGGGAAGGGAATTTTGACGTTGACTCACGACTGAAGGGCTAAAAAGACGATGCGCTTCATTCTCTTCTCCTGGATGTACTTTTGTGGCTAGACGAGAATGTTTGCCAGACCTTTTACCACTCTACCGAACATTTCCTGTACGTGTTCTCCATGTCTGACGGCATCTCATTTTGTCTTCCGCGTGTGGACTCGCTCGTTCTGCTGATTGCTTGACCACTTCTTAGTTAGGCCCATGCGCAAGAAATTGGGCAACACCACCAGGTCCACCAGGCCCGGCATCTCGGGCTGGTTCTAAAATGAATCTCATTCCGGTACCCATGTGTCATGGCGAGAAGTCGGTAAATCCGAACCACTGGTTCCCTGCTCCCTGCAAGATCGCTGGGTGCCACGAGGCACCCTGCAGCATTGCAAACTCTCTCAAAATCACGAGCAGCAACAAGCACACCTGGCAGCGACACCAAAGCGACAGATTAAAGGCATACGGCCACGGAATCTCTTGGACAATCGCCTCAGTCACCACGGTTTGTTCGGCTCTGATTGCCAGCCTTCCACATCGCTCTGCGGCCCTCGATCTTTGCAGTCGGAATAGGCTGATTGATCACTGGCGTGATATGCAAGGTACCGCGTGGCAAGTGCGGAGATTCAGGAACATGATGTCAAAACCATGGATGCCGTTCAATGGGGTCTAGCGGATCACAAAAAAAACCGTACCTCCGTTGCTCCGCTCAAAGTGCACTGCACGACTTGGATCCCGGAGGCTTGGATCGCTTGGGCAGAGCGAGAGAATCACGGGATTGTTGCTGCTTCGATAGTCTCGTGCACACATCCTCTCTCCACAAGTATCTCCATTCTCTCTCGCCCGGATTGCACACTCCAAGCCATCGCAGTCAGCGTCCTGTGGAGCACTTTGAGCGGAACCACGGAGGTAATACCACATGGCGATGGGATCCTGGATCCTTGATCCCGTGGACTCTGGAGGATATACAAGTCAAAGCTTGTCAGACCAGAACGCCCAAACTTCTGTTCAACGGCCTCGACTTCCTTACCGCAAGGACATCACCATGTGGACACTGATCGTCTCACTGGCGTCGGCGGCGAAGGCTGTGGACGCCCAGGTCGACTACTCCAAGTATGTGAACCCGTTCATCGGAGGGGAGGGTCCGATTCCTGGTCAGGCATCTGGAGGCGGTGATATCTTCGTTGGTGGTGCGGTACCGTTTGGCGTCGCAAAGGTCGGCATCGATTCTTACGAAACGAACTTGACGCTCTCGACGATCAATGGCGGCTGGACGCCTCAAGGTCTGGTCACTGGTGTCAGCATGATGTGAGTATAGCGTCTACTGTGAGCGAGAATACTCGGGTTTCACTGTTAATCATGGACGCAGGCATGAGAGTGGAACTGGAGGTCCGCCCAAGTACGGCATCATATCGCAGATGCCGTTGACGACCATCGATGAATCCGTGAACCTCCTCGACAATCAGACTTACTGGCAGAAAAGAGTTGTCAACGACTCGGCCACCGTCGGCTACTACGCTACGGAACTGGAGAATGGAGTGAAGCTGCAGCTCGCGGGTGCACGACACAGTGGAATCATGCAATACGACTTTCCAACGGATGAGGCGCACGTACTTGTCGATGTGTCCCACTATCTTCCCGATGTGAGCGGATCCAACGAGGGGCAGTTCTACGGTGGTGGCTGTATCAACCTCCTTGATGGTGGAAAGACTTATACTGGCTTCGGGACGTACGGAGGCGGCTTCAGCAACTCTGCTCCGGCGACGACGTACTTTTGCGGCGAATTCGAGGAAGCTCCAGATGAGGCGCTAACGTTCCGTGGCCGCAACACGGATCCCGTACAGAGGTTCGTGAACCTGCAGTCCGAGACTGTTCCACAGGGACGCCAGCAGGTCTTACCCTGCGTCAAATCCTCATTTTCTGGACCATAGCTAACGTATACACTTCAATTTGCTAGGCAACACACTCTTGCTGGCGAGGTACGCTACCCTTCTTGCATCTCAGATACGTCAAACATCTACTGATATCAGTGCAATAGCCGATACCTCACCCGACTTTCCGCAATAGAACCACGGAAGAGTCAGGCCCCTTGACAGACCGTGTTGGTGCCATCTTCAGCTGGTCTGGCTCCTCGAATTCTTCCTCGATCAAGTCAAGGGTGGGCATATCATTCATCTCGATCGAGAAAGCCTGTATGTTCAAGGACCAGGAGATCAAATCCTGGAATTTGGACGACACCGTGGCAGCTGCTGTAAAAGAGTGGAACGCAGATGTCTTCAGCAAGATCCAGGTCCCAACCGATCCCGCGCAGAATCAGACCAACCTGGTCCTCTTGTACTCGAGTATGTACTTCATGCACTTGATGCCGTCTGACCGCACAGGAGAGAACCCTCTCTGGGAGTCAGACGATTCTTGGGACGATTTCTATACTCTCTGGTGGGTTACTAAGGATCTATGACTGTGTATATGCATTTGGCTAACATTGCCAGGGACATCTTTCGCTGCACAGTCTCGCTGTACCATCTCATCCAACCAGAATACTACCAAAGCATGATTCGGGGCCTCATTGATATATGGCGTTACGATGGATACATGCCCGATGGGCGAAGCGGTAACTTCAACGGTCTGGTGCAAGGAGGCAGTAATGCCGACAATGTGCTCGCGGACGCCTACGTCAAAGGTCTACCAAACGTCAATTTCACTGCAGGCTATCAAGCCATGGTCAAGAATGCTGAGGTGACACCTTTCAACTCCTGGACCATCGACATTACCAACGGAATCTCGCAAGGTCGCGGAGCTTTGCCTGACTGGCTCAAGCTTGGCTACATCTCAAGTGATAAGAGTACACGAGCAATTTCTCGAACGGTCGAGTATTCGCTCAACGACTTCTCGCTCTCGCAAGTCGCAAAGGGAGTTGCCCCTGATGATGTTCAGAAGTACCTGAAACGGTCGGCGAATTGGCAAAACATCTGGTCAGCATTGTTGTCTCCCTAAGGCCTCCGCATTGCCCATTGCTGACCTTGGTCCCCAGGGCTCATAACTTCACGCACAAAGGCTTCACTGGATTCCTAGCCCCACGGCTCGCGTCGGGCGAATTCAACCTCGCAGACTACAACCCGGCTCAGTGTGGCGGATGCTCGTGGACCGATATAACTTACGAAGGCACTCCTTTTGGTATGCTCCAGGAACCCTTGCCAGCCAGACACTTGTGGACTGACGCCAAGCAGAGTACTCTTTCACGGTCCCTCACGACATGCAGACTCTCATAGAGTTCATGGGCGGTCCTGAAGACTTCGAAACGCGCCTCGACTTCATCTTTGTTACAAACAGCTCGGAGCAGGACCTAGCGGATAATGGAGCAGGGATCACCACAATCATGAACATCGGGTGCGTCAAAGCGAACATGTCGACGGGCGATACAAGCTGACAATAGCTTAGCAACGAGCCGGACTTTGGAACTCCATACGAGTACCACTATTTGGGCAAGTCCGCGAAGAGTGTTCAACAGTCTCGAACCCTAGCAAATCAATAGTGAGTACAGTAGCCGCTGGCCACCATCGCACATCTACTAACACCACCGCAGCTTCAAAAACGCAACCTACGGCGTGCCTGGTAACAGCGACGCCGGCGCTCTCAACTCCTGGATGCTCTGGCAAATGCTGGGAATGTACCCCGTCGTCACCCAGCCGGTATACCTCCTCGTCTCGCCCTGGTTCTCGGACATCAACATGACCGTCAACGGCGATCGTACGCTTCGCATCACGGCGACGAACCTCGACAATGCGGAGAGCTACTATGTGCAGTCGGTGAAAGTCAATGGACAGAATTGGGATCGTAACTGGATCGAGCACAAGGATGTGATGGTTGACGGAGGCACGATTGAGTTTGAGATGGGCAGGGAGATGAAGATGTGGGAGACGGGTGATGTGCCGCCTAGTCCTGGGCATGTTGTGCTCTCGTAGAGTCTGGGTGCTGTCAAATTTGCACGAGAGGGAGGTTGTTGTGTTTGGATGATACCGAGAGATGGTCTGCCGGAATCGTGACGTTCTTCAAATATAGCAGACGTCTCATCTAATTCATGTACGCTATGATGCACTCAACCTGTCATGCGCCTCGTACACTTCCTTCCGCCGCCTCTATGCCAGCGAACGAGCTAGGCTCGCCGAGCCCTTCTCTCCTCCTCCCGTCTCGCCAGTCCTGCCATGCGCTCGTAGACAGTTCGGCGCTCCGCCACCGCCGTACCACCATTGGGACTCCTTGTCAAATACTGCGGCTCCCACGGCGGTAAAGCATGTTTGCTGGCGTCGGCTTCGATCTGCGCATAGGATTTTTGCGCGCCGTACTTGTTTTTGCTGTCACTGTGCAAAGCAGACGACGTTCCCTGATTCCATTCTGCTTCGAGAGTGGAGCTCGGTCGATGAATGGGCTTTGCGGGTTCCACTTCATGCTGAAAGGTGAACTGTTGTCCTGGCTTCAGCGCGAGGAGACCCTCATTGCCCGAAGCGAAGTTCGGACTGAGTTCGACAAATCGATGTTCGTTGTATGCCATGCCGAGAAACTGCGGACCGACTTTCTTGATGCCGACAACACGGGCGCGGTAGTGCGGGAGTTGTGCTTCGAGGTCCGTTGAATCGTGAGCGTCGCTCGTCACTTCTGGAGATGATTGGTCTGCCAGCTGAGGCGAGTCGGGAAAGTGACCTGGCATCTGGGACGTTGGCAGACTAGGTAGCGGGTGCTCTTCGTAAAACGCTGTAGTGTACGAGAATGAGACGGGCGGTCGAACCCCGGTGGCGCGCAGTTTGGGCATGTCGGGCGGAGGAGGTGACGATGGCTGGCGTGCAGATGGATCAGGAAGATGCACTTGGCCGTACACCGGAGGCGCATCGTAGAGCATGTATGAGCTTGTTGCTATGTTGACAGTGCTGCGCCGAGTTGGTGAAGGAGGTGGTTGTGGATATGGGCTCGTCCGAGAAGTTCGGCGGTGGATGCTGCGGCGGTGTGGTGCGCTTGACTGTGCCGTGGAGCGGCGCGGAGGCGATGGGCTTTGATGAGATGGAGGGTCGGCGCCGGTTTGTGGACGAGGGTATGGTGTGAGGTTGCGAGACTGTCGACGATATGTGCGGCCGGGAGATCGTGACGATGGGCGAGGAGTCGCATGAGCGCCGGGCGAGGTGGTGAAGTGTGGACTGTGATCCATCCTGTAAGAGTCTGATGTGTTCATTCCTTCCATGTTTGTGTTTGCCGCAGCTCCAGGTATCGGGGTGAAATTTCGATGTCGGTGGGCAAGCAAACGAAGGCGTACGGAAGTCCATGCGGAAAGCCGCTTGACATGTTAGAACTACGCAAAACAAGCTTCAGCGGCCCGCATGCCTCGAAAAGCGCTTCGAAGTGAAGTGAAGTGAAGTCCAACGAAACGTGCCCGTACAGGACGACAATGTCTGCAGCTCTCTAATACGGCTGTATCAAACCATGTTGTCTCATGTACGTCGTCCGGAAAGTGCTACTTACAAGTAATGCAACAGTTCCCTCTATCAAGAGTGTCGTAACATCATGCCCGCATACCCCATGACAGCAAAGCAGAAATGCCAACCACCTCCATCTAGGCGATGTAGGAGTACATGTTCCCATCCTCACGCTCCATGTAATCCTTCTCGATCAACCGATCTATGTTCTTCTTGATATCACCCATACCAAGCACACCGCGGCTCACAGTAGCCTTGATGACCTCGGAAACGAGTTCCTGATGCGAGATGGTCTTGCGGCTCTTCATGATCCGCACAATAGCAGCCTGGCACTCGAAGTTGCGATCCTCGGCCACACGCATATGAGTCTCCTTGTTCTCTGCCTTGGTTTCTTTGAGTTGGACTTGATTGATCTTGACACGGTATTTGGGATGTTCGAAGCCGAGATTAATGGAGAACATGTCCGTATCGTTGATCTCTTTGCCGCGAGGATGTTTGGTCAAGGGGCGAAGTCTGGCGCAAGCGAGGGATTGCAGCGTTCGCTTCACTTCGGCCTCAGCTACCAATTGTTAGCATGGTGTCAACCGCAGAGATGCTTGGACGCTACTCACGCAGACCTGTTTCAGATAAGATGTGTGAGTAGGAAAGCCGGTCGTCATCGCCAAGTCCATTGAACAGGAGCATGACGATCGCCTGAAAGCTGGACACAACGAGCTCTTTGCTACCCTTGCCGAATGTAGCCTTCATCTGACAATGCGCAAGAGCGTGCTTCCAATCCAATTTTCGGCCGGTATGCTTGCTCTTGTAATGCAACTCAAAGTCGTCACTGGCACGCTTGATGTTCGCTGGGATGATAACAGGAATGTCTGGATATGTTGGCCAGGCCGCTGCAGACAAGATGTTGACGCTGAGGTCCACCTTTTTCCCCTTCTCGAACCCAAGGCGCTCCTCGAGCCGTTGCTTGTACGATTGCATCTCTTCTCGTGCAAGCTCTACATCCTTGAACATTTGCTCCAGATTCTGCGTGAATCCGCTACCGCACTCGGTCTTCAGACGCGTGAGCATACTACGCTCAGCATCCGCCGAGGCGCTACGTGCCATGAGCAGTCTGCGCGCAAGATCTTTCTTGTAGAACGCCTCGAAGACGGCTTTACCTTGGACAAAGCGGAACAAATCCAGTACCTGGTCGAGTTGCACATTAATCTCAGCATCGTCGTCTACGTCCTCAACTTCGTTGTCCTGTTCCGGAGCCGCTTTAGTGGCAGCAAGAGGCGCCGTGATGCTGGATGACCGGCGCGCCGAGAAGACTTCCGGAATAGCTTTTGCGCCGCCTCGGAGTAGCTGATCGACATACTTGGCGATCATTTCGCCAACCTTTGTGTTGTCCGTTCCGTGAGTGGCCTCGCCCTTCTTCGTCTTGTTGATGAAGATAGCAAAGCTTTCTCTGAGACCGTGTCCCAAGCTTTCGTCCCGCTGGAATGCCGTCTGCCAGGTGTGGTCGAGTCTGCGTTTCAAAGATAGGAGGTGGATCACCATGTTGTCCGTTTGATCTGCGAACACGATGCTCGTTCCAGTTGTGTCGACCCACTTGTCGAACGAAGGGCGTAGGTTGCTGCCGAGACGTCGTCGCTTGAGGAGAGCGTAAAGCTTCGCCAAATCGGCCACCGCGTTTGTCTCCAACAGCGAAGATACCGCTTCATAATCCGTCAAATCAGCCTCCTTCTGCGTGATAAGATGATCTTCCAGAAGGGTGAGCAGCTCTCTCTTGGTACTGCTATCAAGATCGTACTCTTCGCATCTCTCCATTTCGCGAGCTATGAGCTTGTCAGACAAAGCAACGTACTCCGGCACGCTCTTCTCGCTGATCATCCGATCAGACCATTCTGCAACGAAGTGCTGACTCCGGCCGAGGAGACTGGGCTCGAAGGATGCTGAATATGTAGAGAGAGCATGCAGCATATCGACGCTCCGCTTGAAGAGCCCTTGATCTAAAGACTCTGGCTTTGTGCGATCGGTCATGATAAGGTCACAGATTCCGTCGACGATTTTTGGCTTGAGCGTGGTGTTGGTGAACACGACCTCGCGGAACAGCTGTGGGATGAATTGGTCCAGCGATGGCTTACTTGACGAGAGCAAATATGAGCGATCCAGGAAGAAGAAGATGGCCCGAATTGTGCTCATTTGCTCCGTCCAGCGCGACCATTCTGACAGAACAGCCTGCAGAACCGTCACGTTGTCCAAATCCGCTTTCTCCAGCAAGGGCTCTCGCACATCGCGTTCAATGTGACTCTTACACCGGCCCTCGAGTCTTGAAAACAGCGTTGATGCTCCTCCTTGTCTGCACACATTCTCCACTCCTCGGTACAAATCCTCCTTACTGAAACCGTCCTGTCCATCCTTGAAGATCAATGCCAGAGCTTCGTCTAGCTGACCCCAGATCTTCTCCAAGTATGCTTTGCTATCCCAGCTCGTGTTCGTCTTCAAGTTCTTCACAACGAGCTTCTTCGCGCCAGTATTCGGATTGAGACCAGTCCTCCTCCCTGACATGCTTGTCCGTCGTGCCTGGGGTGAAGGTGGCGACGAGCCATTGGTGAGATCGACCACGCCTCCGCTATTCTGTGCAGGCGACCGAGTGCTGCTGAAAGTGTACATCTCGCTGAAGGCTAGGTTCGTCCGAGAGGGTGGCGTTGGTAGATGATCGTGCCTGCGACGCTTGCCGCTTGGTGTAGATGGTTGGAAGTTTTCAGGCGAAGCTTGTCTCTTCTGTTGACGAGACTGCGGGTTCTTCTGCGAGGAGGTATCGTCGCCGGCCAGCGAGCGACTGTGACGCTTTCGTTTGCGATCGGTTGGCGAGGTAGCTGTCCGGTTCGACGTCGCGCTCGGGACGTTTCTGGGCGGATTCATGTGACTGATGCGGTGGATGAATCCCTGCAATACCACGTCCACTCCGGTTATACAATGTCCTACCTGGAAGAAGACAATGTGAGACCTTGGTTGTATGGCGAGGATGTGAAGTCATGACGCTAGGTAGAAGGCGACTCGTGAGCGCTCGTGAGTGAACGTTAATGCCGCACGGCCCCTCGTTAGTGAGTGATATCCTGGATATTAGTCCTGCCGCCGCTCGTTTAGCTGGATATCACAGCCCTCATTAGCAAGGGACGTAGCTCGTTAGCAATAGTTAGCCGGAAGCATGTTTATAGCTCGTCTATTAAAAAGGTATTATTTTGCGAGGGGAATGCATTAGTTCCGTAGACCCGAAGTTTATCCGTCGGTCGTAAAGCCGGGCTCTTAGCGTTAACGACGTGCGATCCTTAAATATCCGTACTACTACATTACTACCGATATACTATCGAATATTATCGATAGTATCTTAAAAGACGCGGATTATATCGTCTAAGAACGCCCTTAAAGAGTAGGCCGCCGCCGTAGCGCGCGTCTATACTAGTAACTAGCTCGCGTAGCCGAAAAAAACTTAAGAAGCCTACGATCCCCGAATTTATGAATTTAAGGTTAGTCTACCGTCGATTCGACTATTTAAGGACGCTCTAACGTCTATATAGGAGTAGTACGAGCTTTAGGCCTTCGAGGACGGTAATATAGTTACCGAGGATAAGGTTATCTTCTTCCTTAAGACTCGCGTACGTAGTAGAGCTCCCCTATAAGTTACGAAGAAGTAAGAGGCCCTTATTATAGCTAGTAAGGACGTCCGCGTTAGTGCTATATCCCTTAAGTAATACGTAAACGCTATTACGTCGCTATAGTAAGAGTAGTTCGTAGCTAGGCCTCGCCCTAGCTAGCGGCGTAACTAGAAGTTATATTTAACGAAGCTTATACTAAAGCATAAGAAGTAAGTAAGTAGTAGTAACCGTTAAGTAGTAACGCTAGCGACCGCTATATATATAACAACTCCGGCTACTAATACTACTCGTAGAGCGAGCACTAACGTAAGCTCGATAATAATAAGGATAAAGCGGCTAACCGGCTTAACTAGTCCTATAACTAAGATTAGTTCTAGACTATAATTAACGTCTACTAGCGTAGCGAGACGAGCCGTTATACGTATAGTAATATACGAGCCCTTACGGACGGAGTCCTTCGTAACTACTACCTCGTACGTAGTAATAATATAAGAAACGCCGATTTAGCGGACTTAGCCGGATAGTCGCTACCTCGTAAGGGCCCTTACGAGTGCGTTATGTTAGTTATAGGCCTAGCTCGCACGAAGGTCTTATAGACCTTCGATAAAGTCTAATATATTAGTATAATGCGTAATAAGGTAGTTACGAAGTACCCCCTCGGAACGTTAGCATTATAGTTATTATATCGTTAGTCGTTTACCGCTAAAGAGCTACCGGACTTTACGAGCCGCGATAACTATTACTATAAGAAGCTGTTCCCTTTATCGGCTAAGATAGATTACTAGGGCTATAGCTAGTCGGCACAATATCGCTCTATACGTGCTAACATAACTACTAGCGGCGTCTATAGGCCTTACGTTATCTATATAACGAGAGCGTCTAGTATATAAGACGTAGAAGCGAGGGGAATCCCTAACGCCTCTATTTAACGAGCTAGTAAGTAAGCCTCGTACTGTCCCCTTTATAATTATTTATGCGTGAACATTACTAAAGGATAGGCTATTACTATAGCCTTAAGCTTACTATTAGACTCCTTAGTCCGTTTTTCAAGACGCGGCGACTATATCTAGCTCGAGCGAGTAGCTATAACCGGCATCGCAAGCTATAGAGACAAGCTAGCCCTCCACTACTATATCTCTACTACTACTACTCTAATCGATACCGGTCCCTTACTAGTGTCTTCGCCTCGATAAGTACTATAATCGCCGTTACTAAGTCTATGCGCTACCCCCCTTTAATAGTGCTACCGAGGGCGCTAACCGATTAAAGCTAGTATTCGAAATCGACTAGCTCTATAACGTCGGCCTCGTGTCTTAAAAAACGGACTAAGGAGTCTAACTAATCTAGGTAGCTAGCCTTTATCCGCAAATCCAGCTAACCGAACGGCTATTACTACGTAACCTTAATATTACTAATCCGAACGAACGGCATCTCGAGCTCTATCTCCTCGATACTAGTGTAAGGGAGTGTGATTAGGTGGTAGCTAACACGTATAAGCAGTCTATATACGAATGTCTATATTGCCTACCGAAGGGAACCGAAGGGAGGTAGAAGGGAACAAAAGGGAGGTGTGCGTGCCAAGGCCTCGTACGGGCCTGCTTCGGGCTAGCATTAGGCCCGGAGCAGGCCTAAATCAGGTCTATAGCAGCCTAGGGCGCCAGCTCCCTAACATTATCCCCTCCCCCCCGGCGGCCTATCCTAGGTCGTAGAAGTAATAGCAAAAATTGAAGTTTAATAATAGCCCCGATCCCGACTAACGAGGAAGGGATCGAACCGCGGTGTCTCGTAAGCAGTCGTAGGGGAGTTAGCCCTTTAATAGCTACTCGGCCAGCTAGGCAAAGCGTATGTTAGTTGGATTTCTCGTAACAGCGGTGTGGAACCTCGTCGTTTTATAAAGGCGAAGTAAGCCGCGGCTACGTCTATAAACACGGACTAAGGAGTCTTGTGAATTCGCTCCTAAGGTCCTTCTTAGTCGTGGACGTAGTCTATTCTAGGCCTATCCTTTCGCTCGTGAAGCCTACGCTAGCGTATAGCGTCGTAATCTGTTTATGCGCATAACTGCATATAAAATGTCCGTGAATCCTCCCCGTAATCTTGGTAGGCCCGTAATAGGCCCGTTTTAGCCGTGAATTCGCTCTATTATAGGCGTCGTAATTGTGTAGCCTTAGCGGCTCCGATCGGTCCTTTATATCTAGTCCTTCGTCCTCGAACTTTCTTCTTCCTTCCTTATTACACCTTCTACTTCCATAGTAGCACCTCTTTCTCCGATCCTCGAATCGCCTACTAAGCCGACTACCTTACCGCGTAACGAGCTTCTACGTTATAGTAGCGCTCGTCGGCGCGTGTCGACTCTTATAAGCACTTGGACCGCTATTAATTAAGAAGGTGTTTAGGATCCCAACCGGACTATATCGTAGCCCGGATTTCACCCTCCTAGTACGCCTCGTGCGCTAGTAGGTAGTGGCAGTAGTGCTGCGTAGACCCTAAGCGGCCCTCTCTTAGGTCTAAATCTCTACGATCCGGCCTCTCTAGCTACGCGTACTCCTATAGCGAGCGGTCTCCCGAATCCCGACAACTCGCCCTCTTCGATCCCTCGTAGGAATTCTAATAGCTCGCTTACCTAGCGGCTGGGTATGTTCTAGCACTCCTTTAGGCCTAATTCGTAGCTAACGCAGTCAGGTCCTATTATCGTAGTCGATAGCCGCGCTCCAATCCCGGATTATCTCTATTCACACGCTAAGATAGCTATCGTAGAGACGCCTATTACTCGTGCGAACCGCCTTCCTTAGTCGATCGCCCTACGTCTAGATGCGCGTCGTCTTCCGTGCGTTAACTATAAGAGAGCCGCCTTCTCGAGGTTCTTACGCGCCTTTATAACTTCCTTATCTCTACGGGCGATGTATTCGCGCGCTACGTCGGCTAGCGATTTCGCCTTGGACGTTAGTCCCTTAGTTAGGAACTCTCTCGATAGGATCCTATCGATAGAGCCCGAATCGGACCTATATACGACCCGCATTAGAGTGAATTTAGACCCGGAGTAGACTTTCGTATTGTATGCGTATATAGTAGTAGGAAGAAGCACCGCCTAGTCGTCCTAGTCCTAGTTATAGTAGATCCTTAGGTACGCTTCTAACTGCTAGTTCGTTCGCTCCGTTTAGCTATCCGTTTAGGGGTAAAACGCCGTACTTAGTCGTCTCTTAACCGTTAGGTAGAAGCATAGTGCGCTCTAGTACGTGCTAGTAAACACCGACCCTCGATCCGATACTATCTCCTCTAGGGGGCCTAATTCGCATACGATGCGGGTGTATATTAGGTCTCCTAAGGTATAGGCGTCGATCGTGTCGTTTATAGGGAAGTACCGGACGTACTTTAAGAGTCTATTAACGACTACCAACACGGCGTTATACACCTTACCGTTGAATCCCTTTTACGGTAGCAGGCCGACGACAAAGTCTATCGATAGTAACTTCTACGGCTCGCTAGGGACGGCAAGGGGTTGCAGCCGACCGTATAGTTTATAGTGTTTTGTTTTAGTTCGTTAGCAAACATCGCATGTCTTAACGTATTCGTTAACGTCGTTCGTTAGTCCCTTCCAGTAATACTTAGAAGCGATAGTCTCTTACGTACGCTAACGACCGTAGTAGCCTACGGTAGGGTCGTCGTAGTTTCGCCGGAGGATTTCCCTCCTTAATGCTTCCGAGTTAGGGACGTAAACCTTCCTATTATAGCGTAGGAGTCCACTTAAGTCGAACGCCTACCGGTCGTTCTCCTCTACTAGGTCCCGGTCTAGTTTAGGTCTACCTAGGGCCTAATTCGGGGCTAAGGCGGCTACGCCTAAACTTTATACGGCTATCTAACTCCTTCGTTCTTAGATAGAAGGATCCGCTTACTAGGCATCCCTAATTAAGTCGATAAATGAAGTCGGTAGGTCCGCCGAGTTTACTATCTCCCCCTCCGCCGCGGCGGTAATAAGGTAGTAAGGGACACGCATAGATGTCCTAATCGAGGTGTTATCCTCGACGCTATGAACGGCGCATACGTACCACTCTCGCGTCGAGAAGCGTGTTCGTACCGTGTTATCGGTATAGGCCTCCGGCCTACCTATATCTAGGTTCTCCTACATAGATGTAACTACGGGGTCCCGAGGGGCCTCTTATAGGTCTAAAGTAGAGCTGTCTAGGTATAGCGTTCTTAGCGACTGTTAGAGGGTAGGCAAGGCTCCCTGCATCTTATCCTCCTTCGTACCTTCCTTAAAGCCTACGAAGTAGTCCGGGCGGCGTAACAAGCCGTCCGTAGGGTTTAACTTCCCTAGCTTGTACTTAAT
>JALRMM010000528.1:0-21743 GCA_026122155.1 Zymoseptoria crescenta
TAGTAGTAGTAGTAGTAGTAGTAGTAGTAGTAGTAGTAGTAGTAGTAGTAGTAGTAGTAGTAGTAGTAGTAGTAGTAGTAGTAGTAGTAGTAGTAGTAGCTACGTGCAGTTTTCCGTTAGAAGCTTTTGATGCTGATGCTCCACCTTGCCTCCGACCTTTGTTCCGTTATGCACACTTCATCAATTTTCACTCATTTCTCCTGATAGAGCTCGAACGCCCTCACATACTCAAAGAAGCTCGCCTTGAAGTACCTCGGCCTTGCTGGATCCGTAAAGTTGACATACTGCATCCCAAACGTCGCAGAATAGCCCTGCTGCCACTGCAACCACACATCAATATCAGCAAATACCGCCCTGCTCCGATGAAGTCACCGAAGGAAGAAACAAGAACTCACCTCGAAATTGTCCACAAAACTCCAGGCCAAAGTTCCAACAACCTTGACTCCTTCACTCATTGCCGCCAAAATTGCCTTCATGTACTCTCGGAAATACGCCTGCCTGATCGAATCCGTCAGAATGTCCTGCAGTAGTGTCTTCCTCGCTTCGAATGGCTCCGAGAAGCCGAATTCCGTTATTGCAATGCCGCCGACTGGTTTCCACGTATATTGCATGTAGTGAAGGAACGCGGGGACCCAGTCGGTTGTTTTGTGCAGCCAGGGCGAGCCGGGATCGGCGGAGGGGCCTATCACCCACATGCCCTGTTCGGAGCTGTATGTGTACGTGGTGTTGGAGCTGTATGTTGTTAGTACGATGCCTGGGCGGAGAGTGGGAAAGGTACGCACCAGGTGGGGTAGAGAGGGTTCGACGTATTTGCCACGCAAGCGGCCACACCGCCGTCGGGAGCAAGGTAGAACTGGCCTGAGTAAGCGTCGTGGGCGAAGAAGTCGCCGGAGCCATTGATGGCTTGCTTCTGCTCTTCTGTGAAGTCGGGGAGGAAGGTCGAGAGGTATTCCTTGAGAGACTGGGGATAGTCGCCCGTCAAGAACACAGGGTCTGCAAACCAGCCTTCGTTGAAGTCCCAAGCTCGTTGCGTGGCGAGGGCGTCGTCGGTCGAGTTGGTCGAGGCGACTTTCCAGCCGCCGTTGTTCTTGAACGTGATTTGCGAATCTGGAATCATGGACTTCCCGAGGTGGTAGGCTTGAGAATGGGCGAGTAAGACATGGTGGCCGCAGAAGTACTTTTGCTGTTCGTTGGGGATGGTGATGTTCTTGAAATATTGGTTCGGGAGAGGGTAGGTTCCGCAGAAGACGATGGGCTCGTTGACGGTGAACCATGTTGAGACACGATCTCCGAACGCGGCGAACGCGACGCGTGCATACTCGACGAAATCACCGACGATCTCTTCGTTCAGCCAGCCGCCATAGGTGTCCTGTAAGTATAGCGGAAGGTCCCAATGGTACAGGGTGATTTGAGGCGTGATGCCGTACTCAATGCAAGTGTTGACCACACCGTTGTAATGTGCAATGGCTTCCTGATTGACTGGTCCCTTTCCGAACGGCATGATCCTTGACCAAGAGAGCGAGAATGAATACGCCTTGACACCGATGGCAGCAAGGCGAGCAATGTCCTGCTTGTACATGTAGTAGTTGTTGTCGGCAACGTCTCCGGTCGTGTTATCCACAATGTGATTTGTTACGCGGTGAGAGAGAGCATCCCAGATGGAAGGGCCGCGACCCTCGTCTTTGGCGGCTCCTTCGATTTGGTACGAGGCGCCGGCGACGCCCCACCAGAAGTCTCTGGGGAAAGACCAGGATTCATTTTTTTCTTGGCCGAACACTTCTTGTCCGGAGGGAAATGGAGAGTAGTACAAGCCGGGTGGTGGAACGAGCGAAGACGCTGGAATGGGAGTTGGAGAGACGGTTGTGGTTGTTTCCGCGATGGATACCGGGCCAACCAACAAGTTCCAGAGGTCTTCCACGTCGATATTCAGAGCGGTAGCAAACAATGTCGGGTTAGCGACCGCAGAGCCATTGGCCGTGGCAGATGGAGCATTGGTCTTGGTAAAGTTCTGCGCCGAAGCAACACCCGCGAGGACGGCCAATGCGAGCTTGAGTGAGAAGAACGCCATGCTTGTGTGGACTCACCACAGTGTGAATCAAGTCTTGAGTGGAACAGAGTCGAAATACTTCACGCTGAGAGAGGGCCGCTGCATGACTGTTAAGTAGGACAGGCCTGCCTCCACACATCACAATAAGCAATATAAGCAGCGGGGTAGAAGAGGAGCCGATACATGCTGACAGGATGCATGTGGCATGAAAACAGGCTGAAAGGTTTCATCGTCACCGAGGAGTCGCCAACGAGGGTTTGTCGAGACTGGTAAGGGTGTGCAATCGATGAGGTTAGATGTTAGATGGCACGGAGGTCAAGCAGGAGTTGTTTCGTGCCTGAGGCCATAAAATCAGTGGTGCCTGAGGCAGATTTGTCTCTCGCGCTATCGCTGGAGTCGTCGAATATTAGATAGCTACCTACTACAACCTCTCTTGTCTCTCTTTCTCCAAATCAAGAAGCTGTCGATAGAGATCAGCAAGTCGAGTCAAGCTGCCCGGGAGAAAAAGGCCGAGCTTCGCATGCTTCTCGATGCAGACGAGCTGGAACCCTACCTCCAAGTCGCTTTCGATTACTTCGCGAAGAACCTGGACGAGCCTTTCGACTTTGTGCAAGCAGCATTCGCAAACAAATCTATACCCAACGACTTCGGCGGTAACATTCTCAAGCTTGCAATTCAAGTCATGAACAGCTGGGCCGAGTTGCAACGAGGCCCGTTCATTCATCTTCGAAGAAATCAGCTTCGTGATTGCCTCTTTCATAATGCTCCATCTGGCTCGCAATCGGTATCTGTGGAGGCCGGATGAGACTTATCCCGAGTACTAAGATCATGTCGACACCGCGCTCGAGAACTTCTGTGACCGCCACTGGAAGTGCGAATTCAGCAGTCCTAGAGGGGAGCGGTGTGTCAATGTGCGCAGTGGTCATGGCGCCAAAGGCCACCAGCTGAAATCTGGCAAGCTACTTGCGGCTGGTGACTACGAGTCCAAGTTCAAATTTCATGATTACAGAGTGAAGTTCCAGAGTGATTTGTACGACAAACTGGTTGCTCTTCATGTGAAGGTCCTGGAGCGAAAAACAGGAAGAGCCGTCTGAGGACAAAGCGGCGGCTGAGATTCGCAAGGAGTTGATTCTCCTCCCATTTTTCGAGCATGCCTTTCGTGGCGATCAGGAAGCCAACGTCAGCCACTCTGTGTGCTATGTTTGTCTTTTCGAGCCACTGGAGCATGCGCTACCTTGCGGTCATATTGTCTGTGGATCCTGTCTGAGGAGCTATGGTAAGGTGTACTTCAATCGGTACGTGGAAATATCAGAGTGCCCAATGAAAACAAGACAAAACCGATGGAGGAGTCCGTGGCAGGTATATTTTAGGCCTGCAAGCGCCGGCGTCAGAGTTCTCACACTAGATGGGCACGTCTTACTCGTTGGAGATTTCTCTGCCGACGATTGCTGAGATGGTCCAGTGGCGGCGTGCGAGTTGTGGTAGAGCCCGAGATCCTCAATCCTATCGAAAAGGAGCTTGGCGGACGAATTAACGTACAAAGCTTTTTCGATCTCGTGGTCGGCTCGAGGGCCGTCCATATCTACACATTGTCTTTCGGTACCACTCACTGACCTTTGTCTAGCACTGGTGGCATCATTGTCTTGGGTCTGACCGCTCGCAATATGACTGTCGCGCAATGCGCTCAGTCGTTTAACAGCTTGTGCAAGCAAGCTTTCACCGCTCGCAAAGGTAGCAACGTGCCGGGGATTTCGAAGCTCGTCGAGCAGCACCAACGTAATTCAAAGCCTTCTGCCACGAGGCGTCGGTACGGACATATGCCGATGGAGTGCTGTACCATGATAATCCAGTTGAGGCAGCAGACCATGAACGAAAGCTTTTATAGCCAGCGCTGAAGGACGCAGAACCGGACATAGTTGTCTCTCTTGGCACGGCGTACAGCCCAAAGTTCAAGGATGGAGATGCCACGAACTGGCGACCCCTGGGCAGAGGGTTCTTGGTACAAGGAAAGTATCTCTCCAAGCTGGCTCACGACTACGACAAGATGTCCCTTGACTCAGAGGAGACGTGAGAGACGTACCTGAGGATCAAGCAGCCGACAGCGGAAAACAGAAAGAGACATTTCCGAGTTCTTGGCGGCGTTCATCAAACATCGCCTCCGGCGCGGCCAGCCAGCGATGACCATTCATCTCCCGGTGGTGGAAGAAACAGGCTATGTTGCCGACCGAAACATGGTCGAAGAGATGAGAGGAACGCATGGTATCTCGCTCAAAGTGTCTCATCGGGTCCAGTTCCGGTTTGTGCCCAGATGGACTCGCGATAAGCGGTGTTCTATGGCCGATGAACCGAGGTGCGCGGTGGGAGCATTGGCCTCATGTACGCGCCTTGACTTCTGCTCTGCTCGCAGGTCCACAGGCAGCTAACGAGCACGATGAAAGCCGCAGTGGATCGAAGGGTGCTGAAGATGGATCGAGCGCCGGCATGTTGGATGCTTTGATTGCCAAGGTGACCGAAATGACCATGATGGAGATGGAGCAAATTCCGGCAGAGATGCGTTTGAGTCAGCTGGGATTGGATTCTTTGGTGGCAGTTGAGTTGCGGAATTGGATCAAGAGGGAAGGCAAGGTTGAGTTGCTGAAGGCGTTGGCGGAATATATTGCATCTTGCTAGTCTGAGAGCAAGCTGTGCTTTGCGGGGAAAGCAGAAGATACGGTAGACTACCCGATGATTCCTCGAAGGTACGTAGGGCCAGCGTACACCAAGCGTGATTGGTCCTCATCTCTTCTTCGACACATCATGAATGCACAACCATGAAAGTGCGCAGCCAAGCTCGGAGACTATCTACGTCCGACACTCCGCCGAGCCAAGCGATGACTTGATCTGGACGAACGATCGCAATGGCGCCTGAATCTTCTCCAATGCCGAAGATATTGTATACGCTTTTCTCATTCACACCGGCCGTCGAAGTCGCCGCGAAGACGGTATTGTAGTCGTATCCGGAAATCTTGTCGAAGGGATAGTAAAGATTGTGCAAAGTACTGGCTTCGAAGTCTCCTGGATTGCCTGCATGGATAAGCACGATTTGAAAGCCTTTGGTGCCTGGTGAATTGTCCGAGTTGGGAGAGACAGTGTTCAGGACCGCCTCGATCCTCTCGCCGGCGATGTTCGCTCGCTTGATGCTCTTGCCGTCTCTCAAGCTCCCAGCGAAGACAAGCATTCTCCACTTTCCGTTGCTCTTCAGCTGGGCGTGGACACTGCTCAGACCTCCCGAAGCATGATGGACGATCTCTACGTCGGGCATGCGCTGGCCAAGTTGAAGTCCCGTCGCCCGACTGACATCACACGCTTCTGATGCTGCGATGAGCAGACTTGACCCGTAGCTGATGTGGGTGCCAGAGCCATGCTCACCAACTCTCTTGTAGATGCGCTCGACTTCTTCGTGCGAGACGGGGGATTCCGAGGTGTAGATCTTAGCCAAAGTCGTATCCAGGTCAATCAGCTCTTGAGCGATTGGTCGGCGTTCGCCCTCATATGTTGATAGGATCGCTGGGTCAAGTTGGCCCTGCAGAACACCCGCGAGCTTCCATCCGAGGTTATAGCCGTCCTGTGTCGAGACGTTCATCCCATGCCCGCCCTGTTGTGCTTAGTACCAGAGCAGAACGTATTGATGCAAAGAACGAAGATACCTTGGGACTATGCTGGTGCACGGCATCGCCTGCTAGGAACACACGGTTTTGGTATGAAAAATGGTTTGCAATTCGCTGCGCGACGGTGTACACAGTGAACCAGTCGCAGTAAGTGTACTGAATCGAGTAGGGATGGAAAATCTTCTGGGCCATCTTGAAGGCCTTTCCAGCAGACTCCAGACTGGCGACTTGTTTGTTCTTGTCCTGCTCGTCTGCATGAGGTAATTGGACGTAAAGGCGCACTAGATTGTTCTCGCGCGGGATGAGCAAAATCGATCCATGAGCTGACAGGATCGTGCAGATTTTGCGTATGTCTGGGAAGTCAGTGATAGGCATAATATCGATCTAAAGGAAAGGGTTAGCAACCGTGCGAGTGCAGTAGAAGTTGGCTCAAAGCCGCTGAAACATGCGTCCATCGGACCTGCTGCGACTTTGCAATTCACTTACCACACCAAACACAGACTGACTCGTGACACCCTCCATGGAGAAGTAGTCAGGGAATTGGCGACGGACCCAGGAATGCCCTCCATCCGCGCCTATCAAATACTTTGCCCGTATAGTCCTTCTGCATCCCTCAACACCACTGACATGAGGGACGGTATCCTCAGGGTCTCTGCCGAAAGCTCCCGTCCAGCCGTGCTCCTCTTGAAACTGACCAGCTGGAGTGACAGTATGAGAATAGCCTCCCCAGAGCTCCAAGTCCTCTTTTTTGAGATGATCCACCTCGATAGTGATCGGGTAAGAAGTGCGATCGTCGCATGAAAGGTCGTCGACAGATAGCGCATTCGGCTTGACCCCTCTCTGCACAGATGGTCCGCCTTTTGCATGGATGCCTTCGATGAGAGCAGCCTCGATGAACCCTTGGTGGATGGCCAAGCCACGCATTTGCCGAAGATCACTGCCATTGGCGATGTTGCGCCGCTGGCGCGCAATCTCATCTGTGGTTCCAGGACGAGGGCCCCATCCCGCAATTTCTCCAAAAAGAAAGCCCTTGCTTTTCACCTTGTCCGCGATATCGAAGCTATCCCAGATTTCCAACGTCCGAGGATGGAAGCCGTCCGCACGTCCGTTTAGTGCGCGAGTGCCGAGCTTATCGACTATCTGGTGAGAAATGCCAGAAGCTGATAGACTGAGACTGGCCATCAGGCCAGCCGGACCTGCGCCTACGATGATGACATCGGTGTATTCGTTCGCCCCGGGATGGGATTTGCTCATGATCGCGGTGGGCTCTGGCTCTTCGAAGAATTTGCGGCCTGCCTTGAAGCTCAGAGTACAACGCTGTTTCGAGGCTTCGATGACATGGCCTGCGCGAGTCGGTGAAAGCAGGATAAGCAGCGCTCGACCGGCTGAGGGCCACGACGTAACACAATGTCGAAGGATCGTGTACTACTGCATGGTCTCGGTCCGAGTGTCTCGGTTCGCCTGGGCACCGATTGGAAAGTCCAAGTGTCGCTTGTAGCGTATGCCTCCTGCTTTGAACACAATGGCACAGTCAGGTGGGAATGTTTGCTGTGATTTTAACATCGCCGAGGGGGAGAAGCCGGACATTTCCAAGCTCGCGAGACTCGACGGAGCTGCAGATGATCTTTGCTATACTGAGCTCGACATGCTGGCCTGGCGTGAATCGACGCGAGCTATTGTTAGGCGCGCGGTCGGTAGCTCCTGCCAACGTACTTGCATCCTTCCGAAGGATTTTGGTGGGGTCTTCGGAGTTGAAAAAGGCCGACCCATCACCACGGCTGCTGAAGCATACATTCCATCGTTGGCGTGTTAAGAAGGCAGTGTATAGACGGGCTCGGTCAATACACCTTCATCACTTCGAGCAATTCGACAACGCGCACAGGTGGTCTGCCACTGCTGCGTTTCCTAGGCCACTCAGGGTCGCGATCCAGATTCACTGCATGTCAGCGCTGTGATTGTATTTTGACGAGGGAGCAATGAGGATGTAGAGCACCATAGTGAAATCTCGATTGATGATATTGAATGCCGAACGATTACACGAAGAGACGGACGGCAGAAGTGTGAGGTGGTGGAGCTGACTCAGCGCGTCTAACGCCTCAGGCCGCAACGACTTTTCTGAGGACATCGATAGAACTATCCTACCCAACAAGTCGCGTCAAAAGCGAGCAGGCGTTCAGTTCTCTCTGACATCTCAGACATCTCCATACCGAAACTTCACAGTCGCCTGAGTCGAGTAGATATGCGCTTCGTGGACAGCCGCTGATGGTGGAAATGTCCTTGAATTGTCTCGCATTGATTCTGCTTGTATATCTCTTGTCTATATGTTCTCATAGTCTCTCCACGACTATGTGCGTCATGCGTATTGAAGCCATTATCTCGTGTCCTTATGGCCTCGAGACTCATAGACACCCCGGCGCTAATTCGTACTGCGGTCCGGATATACCGTGTTCTGTCCACCACATGTCCACCATGCTTGGCAGCTTCTTGCTGCTGTCTTAGCTTCTCTCTGTCCTTCGTTGAATCTCAGATGATGCCAGTCACCATCTACCATACTCGTGACCCCAATGCGTTCTCCATAAGTCCAGACATTCCTTCAACGCTTCTGCACAGTCTTCGCTTTCTCCTTTCGAGAACCCTTTGGTCGTTTATTCCGGGGTCCGCTGTGCCCCTGACCTGAAACAATTGTTCCTCAAGCACCCATGATCCTGGTGATTGCCCTCGCAGTTGCCGTGTGTGCCTCCATATCTCGCACCAGAGGTGACAGCAAACTTCCATGCGGAGCCACCTAGATGGAATTTTACGTCAAGTGACCTTCATCTTCGCAGCACCCATATCAACTCCCACAAACCTCTCCATCTCAACACGCAAAGCCTCCATCCGGAACGGCTTCGTAATGACCGCATCAAACCCAGTCTCCATCACCTGCTTCTGCTGTTCCGCCCTCGCGTTAGCAGTGACAGCGATCAGCGGGATCCTTCCTGAAACCTCGCCCTTCGCCTCCATCTCTCTTATCCGTCTGGAACATTCCAATCCATCCATAATCGGCATTTCAATGTCCATCAACACGAGATCCAGTTCCGCGCCGTTAGGTTGGCAAAAGTGCGTTGTGACGATGTGATCGAGAGCTTCTTGGCCGTGGTTGGCGACGGTGATGTTGTAACCTGCTTTACGGAGTTGTTTTGCCATGACTTTCTGATTTACTAGACGAAGAGAGGTCTCTAGTCAGCGCGAGTCAAATAGGATGGAGTTGGAGGCAGCAAAGTGACGGCGTTTACTCACCCAGATTATCTTCCACGAGCAAAACAGCGTTCCGCCGCTTGTCGTGGCCGACATTGTTGTCGTTGTTGTCCTCTTTAGCAATTGCCTCTGACCGGGCCGAATTTGCTCGCTGCTCCACTCCCGGGGTGCTGCCTCCCACGGGCGCTTCGCAACGTTTCGCTCTCACGTAGAATGCAAATGTTGACCCTCTGCCGAAGCTGGTCGAGACACCGATCTGTCCACCTTGCATCTTGGCGAGCTCCCGACAAATGAATAGCCCCAATCCGGAACCGCCGTATTTGACGTGGGTCCGTGGAGAGCCTTGCTGGAAGCGTTGAAACAGGTGGTCAAGATCGTTCCGTTCAATGCCGCGCCCGGTGTCTTTGACGGCGATGTGAAGGTAGACCATCGACCGATCCTCGGTGTCGGGCTGAGCATCGCTGTCGTCGGTATCTGGCATGAACGTGAACCTATCGTTGCTTTCTGGACGCTGTTCTTTCGCCGATATGGTCACTGTGATTTGTCTCGGGAGCGAATCTTTCGTGACTTGATCGAACAGCCTCAGTCAGTAGTCGTGCTTGCAGTCAGGATGCGGATGGTTCTCTCACATTTAATTGCGTTCGTGAGAAGATTGATCAGAATCTGCAACAAACGTGTGGGGTCTAATAGAACGTAGTCGATCTACAAATCCTTGTACGATTGATCGACGACGAGGTGTAAAACAATGTCCGCTTGACGAAGCTCGCCCTCGAAAAGTCGCAAGGCTCGTCTGAGCTCCGCCAGAGGCTGTACTTCAATGGGCGAAACCACGAGAAGGCCGGATCCTAGTTTGGACACAGTGAGAACGTCTTCCACTATGCACTGTTGATGGGCCAAGCACGCAGTGATCGTCTCCGCGCTGTCCAGAGCCGATTCTACGTCTCTTCGGGAGGCCATGATGTGATCTCCAGGATGACTCAACATGCTTTTGAAGGTCGACATTATGCTATCGACGCAGCTGACGAAGACGTTGTGTCAGCCATACATTCCATGAATGAGAAAGACACCTAAAGCTTACAGCGACATCGCCGACAAAGGGTTGCGGAATTCGTGACTGGTCGTATCCATAAAGGCCTGCTGAAACGTTAGGAGAATACGAATCTGCACGGTATTATCGCATGAACACGATACGTACCGCTTGTTGCCGCTTCAGTTCCAAAGCCTCTGCAGTGCGTCGTTCTTGGAAACTTTGCATCCACTTGTATTGGCTGATGTCGACCACGCTGCTGAGAATGTTGCGGACGCTGCCATCTTGATTCTTCTCCGCGTAGGCGAAAGCTGATATCCATGTCTCCCCCTGTAAGCGTTCGCCGCCGATATATTCACCCGAGATCTGGGAACAACACCGTCAGCTGCTCAACTTGCAAGGCGCGCACACGCATGGTCATGAGGCTGACACTCACAAAAGGTGTCGACAATCGAAGCTCGAAATTGACAGACTGGCCCGAAATCAGTCGAGTCCATTGACTTTGGAAGACGTCGAGGTCGTCAGAATGAATGGCACTAGTCCACGACATCGGGACAAAGTCGTCACGAGAATGTCCTGTTAGTGTGTACCAACTGTCGTTTGCGTAGTCCAGCTCCCCGTTAGGACCGAACTCGACCATTGCTATTGGCGACTGATCCGCCATGGAACGGAATCGCATCTCCTTGGCTTTGGCGTCTTGTTCGCTGAGATCCAGCCTCTCGGCCAAATGCATGCGGTCGCTGGCAGCTTGACGGGCTTCTTCCTCTGCCATCACAACGCCATTCATAGAAGTCGCCAATTGTCGCTTCAGCAGTGAGATGAATCGTTCGTAGTCCCCATCTAGACTGCAAAGCGGGTTAACACCCAGAAGAAGACAGGCAGCGGTGGTCTTCTTCTGTCCTCGGGCGATCGGAATCAGCACTGCTTCTTGACAAAGCTCTTTATAAGCTCGGGATGAAGCTCTGGCTTGCAGCGATGGCGGGTATGTACCATCCTCCAGGCGGAGGAGCTGTACTTCTCCAGTCGCAAGCGCGGTCTCGAACAAGGTGCCAAAAGTCTTGTTTGCCATATCAAAGGACATGCGCTGTGGCAGCTGGAGAGAGTCTGGTGCAGCTTCTAGCACACCTTGAAGCTCCCAATACGATGAAGCACCGTCCAAGCTGGGACCTGAAGAGACATCACTCATGTTGCTGTTTCTCCGACCCCTCACCACCTCACCCGCCTGTTTCGACCGCCACTCATCGCCAACATCCAGAGCATAGAGAGCAGCAAATGGGATATCCGCGTGGTTCGCATCGAGACCTTGTATAATCTTGGACCAAAGGCCTCGGACCGTGCCAACCGATGATGTGTGCCGCTCTAATGCTAGCAGTGTGGACATTCGCCGCTCGTATATGATTTGGCGGGTGTTGACGCTGCACGCATTGTGGTAACCAACATTTCGCGTTTCCGCAGGGAGAGGCGTTATGGCCCAAGAGATCCATACCTCCTGAGTCCGTCCATTATCCTGCTTGACAAAGAACAAAGTGTCCTCGCCAAAGGCCGGCTTCCCAGTCGCATCGATCCTGTCGAAATTCGCAGGAAAGGAAGGCACATCGTGCCAGACTTCGTTCACCGACTTCCCGAGTGCCCGTGGATATCGTTCATGCAGGACCGAACGATAGGCATCATTGTGCACCAATGTCCGATTCGATCCCCACCACAGAGCTACCGGGCGCGGATCGGCCATGCAGAGGTTGACCATGCGTCTCAGCTCATAAGACCAGGTTGACATGGATCCCAGATCGGTCGACGCCCAGTCGTGAGATCGAAAGAGTGTAAGATGCTCCGATAGACCGTCAAGATTGAGTTCTTGGCTGGTGATGTCGTTTGGTCCCATCGGTACTTGCTGTGGAGGCATGCCATTTTCCATAGTTGCTGGGGAGCTTTCTGTGGAGTGGAGAGAGCATGGCTGACCTACTTGTTTCGGTAGTTGTTTGTTGATTGTCGACAATTGTGCAGCGAGCTGTTGCCACCTCTGACGAAGGGTATTCTCCAGCCATTCGGGATCACGCTCCTGCAGCTCCTCATACTGGAAAGGCAAGTCAGGCGCTGGGCACTCATCGCTATAAGAACCAGGATCGAGGGAATACTACCACTTCGCCTAATGGGACCCCAGAGGCCTCTGTTCTCGCCGCCATTGGCGGGGTATGATATGGCCCCCCGGACAACTGCGTACTGATCCTGGTCATGCGACAAACTGAATATGCATGACTGATGTATCTGACGTTGTCGAACAATGGCCCCAAATTTGCTGCTGATTTAGACGTAGAATGCGAAGAAAGTGAAGACTATCACTCGTCTGCGGACGTCTCTCCGCTGCCGGCCGGCGGCGAGATGCGTCGAGCTTAGTAAGCCTTGGGCCTGGCTGGAATGGCCTTATTTTTCCCCACTTGGTCTAGTTATCCCGCAAGACTTGGGAATTGGCGACCCAATTGACAGGAGACCGTTGTCTAGCGATGCTGCGCTGGGTGAAGACCACACCCGTAGATAAATCATCGAAACGACGCACCTACTGCTTCACAACTTCTCCATACATGGTCTTCCTACATCCAGTTGCCCCTATCCCGCCTTTCACCACCATCGTCAAAATCCGAATCCGAATCAACCTCACTACTGACCTCACTCGTCCCACGTCCAACAAGTCCGTCGCCCACTCCCACAACATTAATCATCTTCTTTAGCCCTTCCCGCCTCTTCTCCGCTTTGCCCTCTCGATAATTCTCGAGGACTTTCGTTCCGAACCCATTCACCAGTGGCAAATTCATAAATCCCGGCGATGATGCCTCTCGCTCGTTCAATGCACCATCATGTCTCCCATTGGACGGTCTTGTCGGTGTGAAAATAGAAGTGCTAGCTCGTGAACGCTGAGCACGAGACTTGGCGGCTTCCCAAGTGGATTTCGCGGATCCGGTCCAGCCTGAAGAAGGCAAATGTTTGACTGGGCTGGGCAGAAGATGTGGGGAACCTGGAGCCGCGACAGGGCTGGTTGTGGAGGTCGTGGAGGTGTCAGATAATTTGGAAGTCTTGCGAACATGCTTCGTCACCCCTTTCATTGCGCGTTGATACAGAGGTGCTTTGGTCAGACTGGCTTGGGTGGAAGTCTCGCTGATGTTGCGGCGATGATCGTAGTTTGGATTTCCTCTGACGGATGAGCCGGTGGTGGATGGATGAGGAATTGAAGTGTCGAAGCTCTGGTCGAAGGCGGAAAACATCGGCCTGGGCTCGCCAATCGATGGTTTCTTGTCCTGCCTCCGGGTTTCCTTCGGATTCGCTTGCGCCATGATATGCGGATAGAACGTCGACACTCCTCCCGTCTCCACCTTTGTATTCTGCCTTCCTCTGTCCGGATCGCCGAACATTTGCCGCTGCTCACCTTGTCGTCCCTCTCTCATCGGTGGAGATATCGGTATTATTCCAGTCGTACTTCCTTTACTCTCCCTCTCGGCGCCGACTGATTGCAGAGACTCCATGGACAACCTCAATGGAAACCCACTCGACTTTCCTGAGCTGAAGCTTTCCTGACTCCCTGCCGCATTACCTCTCCATTGCGAAACAAGACTACCTGCAGCGGTACTCTCCTTTCGCGGCTGTGCCTGAGCTTTGCCTTGAAATAGCGGCTGTGGAACCATCTTCATATGCTGCCGTACTTCGTCGTCATTATCTGCCGTGGAGGACATCGTCGTGAAACTCCGCGGAGCAGAAGGTCGGCGATCGTACTGAGCCAGGAAGAAGTCGTATCCAGCAGTGTCGTTGGACTTCTCGCTTGGTGCCTTTTCAACTTTGTCGTAGGTATACATGTCATGGATGTAAAGCTTCGGCGGCGAAGCGCAAATGCCTTGAGTCCTCAGACTTCTCTCCCGTGACCTACCGCGAGTTTCCTCGTCTGAACGTCTCGGTCTTACACCGGCCGGGACTTTCAGGGTGACCCTCTCCTGTGAAGGTTGTGGTGGCAACATTTCCCTGGAAGGCCCGCTGCCGACGTGAAAGCTATTCTTCAAGACATCGTACGTGCGAGATCCAGCGTCAGATCGCGAATCACACCCGCTATTTCTCGAACCTGACAATTGCCAGCTGTTCTCCGCGAATGCGTCCCCATTGGCAGCGGAAGCAGGCAGTGATGGTGGCGGTGGCGGACTACCCAGACCGAGCATGTCCAGGCTATCCATCTTTGAATGCCTTGCCGCCTTCTTCGCGGTCTGAGCTCTCAATTCCTCTGGCAGTAGATGGACTGCACCCGGTGCCTTTGCGTCCCGTTTTGCTTTGCTGATGGACATCAGTCTCGCCTTCGTCCGAGGTGTCGCTACCACAGCAGACGAGGGCTGTGGTGTTGCTCCCATGGCGCCGAGAGTAAGAGTGGCGGGTCGAGAGCGGACGTCGCCGATGGATGGAGAAGGCGAATGGAGGAGAGGCGCGAACGGACGTGGCACGAGGGAGTGGTTGTCTCTTGGAGAAAGACCCTTGAGTTCGTATGGGTTCTCGTCGTACAAGGTCGGGTCGAAAGACGGCAGAGGATCGGTGTCGAAGTCTGGAGCTGGAAAGGCATGGGATGTAGGAAGCCATTGGCTCTGTGTCTGGCTGTAAACGCTAGAGGACCGTTTGTTGAGTGACTGAGTCCCGTCCTTCGACACAACGAGAGCCGGCGGCGACGCCTGTGGTGTAGGCGGCAGGGGCTTATCCGGATGCACTGATCGGGTTTGTCTGACGAAATCTTGGAAGGACGTGGTGTTGTGACCTGTACTGTATTGTTCCAGCCCGCTTAGTGACGAGGACGACGAAGCTGCCGAATGTGAGTCGTATGGGCGAAGATAGGTGTCTTGAGGTCGCAAAGATGTGGAGGACGATGATTCGGCGTCCCGAAGAGGCGGCCGCTTCAACGCTGCGACAGGCCGAGGACTGGACATGCTCCAATCGTTGGTCGCTGAGACCATCTGCGTTCCCGTTGAACCAGGGTGTGTGTTCCAGCGACCAGCGAAGAGGTGTCAGGCGGGAAATGCTCGGTGGACAAAGAAAAGCTCAGACCGCGGTTATTGAAAGATGGTGGATCCGTCCTGTTCAGACAATGAATAGTTGCAAGTAGTATGACAAAGAAGGTGGACCACCTTGTCGCCGAAATCGGTGAGAAGACTCCCGCTACACACGCTGTATTTGATCTTGTCGTCCGTTGATAGTGGCATGAGCAAGCTGATGGTACCCAGGACGACGGGCTCGACCACTGATGCCCTCGCCATGTCTGTCCTCGGACACTTCGAGGTCCGGACCGATCGACGCACTGTCCTGTCGGTCTCAATGATGGACTCCATGCCGGGTCCCTCTAGCATCACTGCAGCCGATAGCAATCTCGGATGCAGCCGACACAGTTTGGTGTATTCCAAGACATGCTAGCCGTAAAGTTGTTCCTCTTCTCACCCACTTTCCAAGACCTTCTTCGCATTATCGACCACCTTTTTGACCTCTGCCGCGCCCTTCTCCACCGCCTTTTCCATGAGCGTTCCGGCTTTTTTCAGATCATCCGGCCTCGCAGCCTTCCCAACCTGCATCGCACGCAGCTTCTTCTGCTGCTTGCCTCTTGCATCCCGAACAGCTGTACTCGCTTTCTCGCCTGCTTTCGCTGCTTCAGCTACGACAGCTTTCCGAGATTCCGCGGTGGGAGGCGGGATTTGGAGAAGTAGAAGGAGTGGATTTGAGCCGGCTGGGTCGGCTTGAGGCGTGAGAGAAAGATTGGAGGATTGTATTGCGGTAGAGATTGGCTTGACATGCTGCGCAGGCATTAGTAGATTTTCAAGCAATGACTCGTGGTCTCGCTGGAGGACATACGTCTTTCTCCCCTGCCAGAACCTGGACTGTCCGGCCTTTAGGTATAACTTGAGCGACATCGCTCAGCTTTACGGTCTGATTCGAAGACTTGTCTGGCTGCACGCGAAGGTTCTCCAAAGTCTCGGGGTTGAATCGGCCTCCAGCACGAAGCTTCGAGAGGTCATTCTTGAGCTTCTCGATGGTAGCAGCGATCTCGGATTCGAGGTTGGTGAGATCGAAGGGGTCATCGGTGGGGGAAGAGCTAGTGGACGGCTGCTTCTCTTCACGCGATGGTTTGCCGCCTTTCTTGAGAAGCTGAGGTGTGGTCGAGAAGGCTCGATTGTTCGCTGTCCGTCTAGCTGACCGATGTGGCTTCGAGCTATGTTCGCAGAAGCTTGCCAACGTGCTTTGGCGAAACCTATGTTCCGTTAGTTCTCCATCGAATAGCGTGTCACATTCTAGACTGACATGGATCGATATCTCGCTGACAGACCCGGTCTGACAGCGCTTTCCGCACGCGCAATGGCGCATCGAACATTCATCTTTGCAATGAGTCGTTGAACATCTTCACTTCCATCACTGACATGTGAATACTTGGTCAAGCTAAGAATGCTTGGCGCGGGCTGATGCCGCCCTCTGACCTCGCTTGCTCACGTCGTATGCTCCTGCGCAAGCCGTTCCACAAACACCACCACTTCCATAGAGGTTTTGTCTCGCGCTCGAATTACCGACAACCACACTCATCCGTCCGACCGCTGCCATCCGACCAGAACCGCACAGGACGCGCCAGTCCTCACCAAAATGGCAACCATGGATCCCAAGCAGCTCCACGAGGTCGCAAAGCAGATCGCGAAGGCTGCTGACTCGGGCGATCCGCCCAGTACTCTTCTGCATATCCTTGCGCCCCTCGAGAACTTCAAAGCTACAGAGGACCTCCTGCGACAGTCGAAAATCGGCGTGGCCGTCACGAAATTACGGCAGAACAAAGATCCCAAAGTGAGCGAGACGGCGACTCGGCTGGTCAACAGGTGGAAGCAAGAGGTGCAGTCAAAGAAGAAGCGACCAGATAGCAGCCCTGCGCCAGCACACAAGGCTCTCAATGGTGCAGCCAACGGACGGAGTAGTGGTACGAACAGTCCTGCGCCGCAGGGTTCAAAATCAGAGGTGAAGAAAGAGCCAGCATCCGCGCCGAGACAGAGCAAGGTCGATCCGGAGAAGCGTAACACAGCAGCGGACGGTGTAGACCACAAAGTTACTGGCGACCAGGTGCGAGACGGGTGTCTGAAGTTGATGTACGATGGCATCGCGTTCATGTCCAAGGAGTCACCCGACACAGTGTTCACGGTGGCGCGGAAAGTGGAGGTTGCGGCTTTCGAGCACTTCAAGCAGGAGACCAACAGCGATTACAAGGCGAAGATGCGGAGTCTATACCAAAATCTCAAGATGAAGAACAACACACTCCTGCGAAAGAATGTCTTTAGCGAGGATATCACGCCGGAGAAGTTTGGTAAGCTTACAATGGTGGGTGGAAGGGTCGCCCCCCTCACTACTGACAGGCGATAGTTACAATGACATCCGAGGAACTCAAGTCTGCTGAGAAGCGCGCAGAAGATGCCCTGATCGAGAAGGAGAACATGAACAAGTCCATGACTCCAAAGGAGGCCAAGGCCATCTCAACGACGTATGTCCTCACTGACTTCAAGCCGACCCTGCACTCTCTGCTCGTCTCTCGAACGGCAGACAGTGCAGGGTCTTCTTTGCGTTCATACAGAACGATGCTGACCGTCTACAGCATGACCTGCGGCAAATGCAAGCAGAGCGCCGTGTCCTACTCACAAGCCCAAACACGGTCCGCCGATGAACCGCTCACCACGTTCTGCGAGTGCACCCTCTGTGGCAACCGATGGAAATGTTAGCGACTCCGCAAGCTCTGCACGACCCATGATGATTGACAGACTGACGTTGTACGACTTTTTTTGCAGTTTCCTAGGTTCGGTTCGGTTTCCTTGGTTCGACTCCTTAATGCTCGACGGTCGATTCCCCCTCGACCAGCGAATCACCACCCGAGCGGCGCTGTGCAACATTTTCTTGATGTCACGATATCCTAGCCCCGACTGATGCGCCGAGCTTGCTGTTATGATACTACTCCCGAGAGAACCCCCCTAAGCTTCGAGCGTGGCTTACGAACGATCTGGCCGCCGACGAAAAGAACCGCTTTGAGGCGCACGAGGCGATGCGACGACTGTTCTCCTGGCGGTTCAGGAAGTCCTGGTATTTGCGCAGGAATTGGCCACGGGTTCAGGGCCTTCACTCCAGTCTGCTTCTTAGATGTGTAATGAAGCTACGAGCTGTTTTGAGGATGAGGGTTCAAATAGACCGGATCTCATGTCTGTGCTGTGGTCAGCATCACTTGTGAGTCTCTTTCATTCCGTCTCTGAGCTCGTGATTGCAACTTTTCATGACATGCGTCCCAATATTCTTACCGGCTCGCAGATTGAATTGCATGTGCGAAGCGCAGTAGTTCTGGCCGGTGGCGAACAAGTTGTTGCTCGCAAGTAGTCACGCACAACCCAGGCCTCTGAAAAGTCCATCCGCGATCGCCCTGAAAATGCACTGCACGACTTCCACAGGGGGTCTGACACGTGGATTTGAAGCAGGAGAACAGAGGTATGGCTCACGGTCAGAGCTGGGGGGTGAGTCTCATCTGTTCTTCGTACCCAAGTCGAGACATTGGATAACACGCGATGAACCATGGTATCGTTGAGCCAGTAAAGTCCCCGTAGTTCACTTCACTTCCTTTCGGCGTTGTCCCGGCTGTCGCTCCACTGATTTTCGGTCATGTCGCTCTTGTTTCATCAACACCCGCTCGCCAAACAACATCTGACAGACCTATACCGCGCAGACAGCGCCGAGTGCATCAAGAAATGGCGGAAGACAAGGAGAAGTTGTCAATGTTTGCGAAAATGCGAGGCTGCCCGCGGAACGAGCGACTTCACCATCAGTGCAAATGGCCTTACTTGGACCGTCCACCGCTTTGTGCTCGCCATGCACTCTGATGTGCTCAAGGCGATGTGTACACGAGAGTTCAAGGCGAGTGCATCTCCCGGCTGTCGATATGACTTTTGCTGACATCCTCCAGGAGGCCAAGGAGCAAAAGCTCGACTGGTCCGAACACCACGAAGATGTCATCACCGCGTTTATCGAATACATGTACACCTTCGACTACGATACGAGCGACTACGGATCCGGGTTCTCTCAAACTCCTTCACTTCATGTCCATCTTGCAATCATGGCAGACAAATACAACATTCCGCTGCTGTACCGCCTCGCCACTACGAAAGTGGAAGCCGCCCTCGAGCGAAAATGCAGTCCGCAGGACTTCGCGGACGTTGCTGCGTTATCATCCGACCATGGATCCGCTACCGAGGCGATCAGGCAGGTCGTCATTGATATCATTGTCAAGGACGAGTCTCCAGCCTTGAGCGACGAGCTAGAGGCTACTATGCTCCAGTATCCGGATCTTGCTGTCCAGGTTACCAAGCAGACTCGCATCAAAGCCTTTGGTAAGGCTTCTTCGTCGACTGCAGTACCAAAGCCGCGACCATACACGTGTCATCTCGGGCACAGCTTTTCAGCCATCATTCCTGATGATAGCAAGTGGGTGAAATGCCCTGCTTGTCCGTGTTCCAATCGAGGCCGTGTGTGGAACTTGTTTTTGTCGGATTGATCTGAGGTTCCGAGGCACTTACCTGATGCCGTGCACGATACAT
The DNA here is from genome assembly GCA_026122155.1 of Zymoseptoria crescenta. NCBI lineage: Eukaryota > Fungi > Ascomycota > Dothideomycetes > Mycosphaerellales > Mycosphaerellaceae > Zymoseptoria > Zymoseptoria crescenta. The sequence continues at coordinate 19,564 of JALRMM010000528.1, forward strand.
GATGGGACGAGGATTGTCGGCAGGTACAACGGGCGTGAACACGTTGGCTGTCAAGTAATTGACCGCTCGTTGAAGCAGATGGACATGCATTTTGGCTTCGTATGTACAGACCGTGCTCTTGAGCTTGTCATGGAGGCGAAAACTACTCCGTATATGAACATTCAGCCATGGCCAATTCCCGCAGTATCTCCTCGTAAGTCTAATGTGCATGCATAGCTTGTCACCTTGATGCGACTGATAACAGTACTTCTAATGTGCGGTCACAGATCACGGCGAGAGCGTTGTGTCACTTGCCGCTGAAGCCTCGAGCTCAGCGCGCTCATTAGACTTCACTTCACTTTCGCACGTCACAACATTTTTCCCGGCTCCGCCGCTCAACTTTCGACACCACTAACGCCGCCCACCTCCACCTCCGCCATCGCCCAATACTGGCCATGGAACTGGACCACGATGCTCGAGAAACGCTTCGAACTCGATTTGCGGAGTATCACAACAACGACACTTACTCAGACTTCACCATCAAATGTGGCTCCACGACCTGGAACGTCCACAGATTCGTCATGGCCATCCACTCGGATGTCTTGAAAAAGTGCTGCCAGAGTGCTTTCAAAGTGAGGCGTCGGCGAGGACTTCCGTAGTGCTACTGCTGACCTGGACACAGGAGGCGGAAGAAGGCTTCCTGGATCTATCGGAGCATCCCCTCGAAGAGTAGTCTCAGACGCTCAGACCACCTCGCGTATTAGGCCAATTAGGTGCAAGCACCTGGCCCTACTCTGGGTAGTCTAAGGGCCCAACCTAACTTTTTTGGTAATAGAGGGTTAGCTTTATATGTAAATTACACTAATATAGAGGGTTAGCACCTAACCGCGTCTAAACGACTAATAGCGACGATAGTATTACTAGGTACGAAATCTGAAAATCCATAACGGTTATCTGAAGTAGATTAACGTACTCTATAACCTCCTACTATCTATTTTATCGTAACGCGTTAGTTAATAGAGAAGTAGGCTTTCGCGTATCCCTAGTCTAAACGACGCGTTTATATAGCGAGACGGTAATGCCTACTCCTCCTTTAGTTTCTAACTAATGCTAACTAAATTTGGTTGTCCGTATAGCCCGTAGCCTACTCTCTAACTTAACCGTTCTCGTTTTCTAGATACCGAGTCGCGGTACCTATACTTCCCTTATAAAGTCGTACCTAAACACCTCTTTCGCGACGAGTACCTCGAGTAGTTTTACCGCTAGCGAGTCCGGATAAGTTGCTAATACCTTAGGTAAGGTAACTAATAAGGAGGATCGATCGGATAGGTCGTTTTCGCGTATATAAATCGCCGCTTTTACTAGCCTACCTAAGCGTATTCTAGTAGGTATCGACGACGACGACGATAATAGCGATAGCCTATCTAACGTACTAAGTAACTTCGATAATAGCGATAATATCTAGGGTGGCTTATAAAACCCTATTAAGCCGTTAGTACTAGATCTCGCCCTTTATACGGTGCTACGTAGGGGTAGTATAAAAATCCATTTTATACGGCGGGTAGGATAGCTAGAGAAGATAGTGTTGGTACTAACTAAAGACATACTAGTTAACTAGAACAACTCGTCCGTTAGCCTACTACTAGAGCGGGTATTCTAGTCGGCATAGAGGGATGCTATTAGTCTAGAAGCTATCGATGCCGCTTAGGTTAAGGCCCCTAACGAATGCCGTATACCCTCTATCTCTCTACCTACCGATGTACTAAAGTAGCTAATCGCAATAGCGCGCCGCTAGGCGTTCGATAAGGTATACGGCTAGATTAACCGTGCTATTGAAAGGCCTATGCTTCTAGATAGGAGTGTAGCTACAACTCTAGCCGAGTAGGTAGATATAACCGAGCGCGCGGTCCGCCTAATATATCCGTACTATACTCGAAAGCTATAGATACGCGTACTACGGCATCTACTCTTCGAAAAGAAAGACCTTATCTAGATCGCGGCTACCTTAGCTAAGAAGAGTCTAGTATATTAGTTATAGGCGCTAATCCGGAAGAAGATGTCGATCCTAGTACTTCCGCTTAATTAGATTAGGAAGGAGCAACTCGAGAAAATCGAGGGTCTAATAGGAACACCGTTAGCATTAAACTCGAACACTAAGGTAGAACTTACCGAGAAGTAGTAGAAGTTACTATACTCTAGAA
>JALRMM010000529.1:0-21579 GCA_026122155.1 Zymoseptoria crescenta
TCAATTTTGGACGCGAGGCTAGGCCCCTCGTAGGCGGCACTCCGGCGCTTAGTAGGCTAGACGTGGACTCGGGAGTCCCGACGCTATCCTAACTAAGCTGTCGACGACGATGTTCGATAGAGTCCGCTATAGCGATGGAGCTATTATCTCCTACTCCTAGAGTGCTTCCGTCCGGCGGTTCTATAGCGGCTATACGACGCAACTCCTACACGCGGACGCGAGCGTTACGTAAGCGAAGCGCCGCCGAAAGCCTTACCGCTTCCTAATCCAGCTTATTAATCTCCATCTCCACATCGGGAACCGACATAGTTAATTAATTGGATAGTGCTGCCGACCCTTGTCGTTCGCTTATAGCTCGCTAAGGAGGAGTAGGTAGCTCGCCGGTGGGTATCTCGTCCGCTATTAGGTTCTATAGACCGCGGGCTCTTGGAGAAGAATTAGAATTGTAAGAAGTATAAAGATATCGCAGTGTATAGAACGCTAGCTAGTAATCCCACTGGTGATGAAACTAATTCTTGCTGTTGTTGAGTTGCACATACGTGCCTCATAATATACGACTATGCGTCACGTAAGCGGCATTCGCCGCCACGCTCGGCGTCGTATTATCCACGTATTATTAACGACCTCACCTAAGGTCCAGGGCTAGGCTATGCCTTAGCCTTCCCTAACACCCTAACGATATGTGTTATAGGGATGTCTTAGCTTAGGTAGTTATACGTAGCGCCGGAGGGAGTGGACTATTAATAGGAGGTAGAACTAGACCTATTCCCGGACCCTATCGCTCTAGGCAAGATCCTTAGAAGCCTTATCTCCGTTAAAGCTAAAAGGATTCTTGTTCCATAGGCTCTACTTAGGACACTACCGATGCCGGGAACTTATCTATGCTAACTCCTTCTTAAGGGCGGCGTCTTCTATTTAATGTTAAGCTAAAAACATAGCTCTTCCTTAACAAGTTGTCCGTTATTTGCCGTGTTACCTTAATCTAGGCTACGTCGGCTATCTCGTTACGTATAGAATCGTCCTAAATGTAACATATAGGGCGGCTATAGGCCGCTAAAAGCTAGAACAAACCCCTACGCTCTATAGCCTCTCTAACACACTTCTCGTAAAGCCCCTAGCTTAAGCAAATCGAATGCAAGTCCTAAGACAACCCTACTATCTATTAACATAAACCTTACTACTATAATCGCCACCGTCTTTATCGGTCTTCTTGCTTCTATAGATACTATAAGACAACGACGCCTTCCCGCCTACCTTTCTACCTCTTACTAACGTATATCTTCCGTAGGTGTAGGGCTGCACCTAGTAGTCTTATAGCTAAGAGTGCGCTCCGTAGGCGGGAGGATAGTAAGTATTTCGACCTAGATTCTAATTATAGCCTAGATTTTTATTATTTATAGCCTAACTACGTTTACTTCGGGGAGCGATCCGAGGGGCCCCCCTCGCGGCCTAGAGTAGGGGTTTAGGAGCCTACGACTATCCTCTAATAGTAGAGGGGTTTCGGTCGCGGACACCTCGTCGTTAGTCTAGTTAGTATAACTATATTGTTATCGTTAGTAAAGCCGTAACCCGAGGGATAAGGGGAGTAAGGCTACGTAGTTAATAAGTAGTAAGGCTATATATAAGGAAAAGTTAGGCTATAATTAGCACGCCCGGTATTTCGACCTATCCTCGGATTGTTATATATACTAATCCCCTAGATTCTAATTATAGCCTAGCTTTTTATTGTTTATAGCCTAACTACGTTTACGTTAGGGAGCGATCCGAGGGGCCCCCCTCGCGGCCTGGAGTAGGGGTTTAGGAGCCTGCGGCTATCCCCTAATAGCGGAGGGGTTTCGGTCGCGGACACCTCGTCGTTAGTCTAGTTAGGATAACTATATTGTTGTCGTTAGCAAAGCCGTAAGCCGAGGGACGAGGGGAGCAAGGCTGCGCAGTTAATAAGTAGTGAGGCTAACTATACATAAGGAAAAGTTAGGCTACGTGCTATATTATAGCACGCCCGGCTAATCCGCCCGCTAGCAACATCTACGACCAATGCGACTGCCGCTCCTAATGGCCCCCCAACTCAAACTCGGCGGTCCCGGAGGACAACATGCACTTCGACAAGGACGGAGTGCTCTTCCGTGTGCCTTCTATGACGGCACCGGCTGTGCGCTCTCTTACTCAGGGAATGAGCTTTGCTGCATGCATTGGTGTTGCTGCGGACTAGGAGACACTGCCTTTGACCATAGTCAATCAAGGCAACAAAGCTCACTGTCGACTCTCTTGTGTGTCTCCATCTACCTGTGATCGTCGATGAACAATTTGAGAATTGCAACCTCCGATTGTTCGTCTGAGGACATGACAATGTTAATTTGAGAATTGCAACCTCATATTGTTCGTCTGAGGACAATTGCCGAACATTGTCATGTCCTTGATCCTGGAAACTTGACTGGATCAGGATCACGGAAGGGCGGATCTCTGGTGAAGCCGAGAACGGGCAATTCTTTAATTTCTCCTTGCCGAGATGACTATTTTTAACCAACAAGAGCGACGATTTCCACGTTCAATGACCCATGGCTCTTCCTTGACAAGTTGCCGGTCAAACCCCGTTTGTCCTGAGCTTGGCCACGTCAGCCAGCAACACACGTGGCCCATCCTGGAGCCGGCCATTGCCGGCCATCTCGAGCAGGCGAGGGAAAAAATATAAAAGGCGGCTGTTCCGCCGCGGAGAGCATGACTCCAAACGTCACCCAACACCTGCAACACAATTCCCGCAAGAGGACCAGCCCCATCCGGTCTCGACCATCATGAAGCTTACTACCATGATCGCCGCCATTGCCATCGGCCTCATCGCCCCTATGATCGCTGTACGACGATCGCCCTCTTCTCTCCGCCTTTCTTCCCCTCCACTAACGCATGTCTTCTGCAGGCACAGGCTGAGCCCTGTACGCAGCAGCAGTGTGAGAGGCTCTGCGCCCCATATCCGGCCAAATGGTAAATTTTCCATCCCATCTTCCGACGGTTGAGCGTGCTGACCCTCTCGCTAGCAATGCCCGTGGCCACGCAGGCTGCGAGTGCAATATTTCAGGACCGTAATCTATATTGGCGCCTTCGAGCACCACTTGCAACCGACGACGAGCATGGAGGGCCTTTCCGCGTGCATTGTACGACGGCAGCGGCTGGCCGCGACTCATTCGTGGATCACTCTGGAGAGAATGGGCTATTTTGCATGCACTGGTCGGGGACCACGAGGCACTGGCTCTGACCATGGTAAATCAATGCAATAGACCTTACCGATTGTCCTTCTTGTGTTCCTTCATCTACTCGTGACCATAACAGATGACTTTGAGAATTGAGAATTGACAGCTCCATTAGTTCGTCCGAGGACAATTGCCGGGCCTTCTCACGTCCTTGATCCTGCGCAAGTCGACTTGGTCAACTTCACGGCAGGGCGTAGTGAGAGATTCCAAGGTCAGACACGATTCGGGAAGTCCTCGCAATCGGGCATTGCAGAACCGTGCGAAACGACCAGTTGAGGTGAGCTCTCGTCTCGATGTTCAGGCAAGACACTCGCGAGTCGAGTCTCCCTCTCAAAGCCGAGAGGCTTGTTCTTCGACATGGACAATACTCACAAGGGGTGCTTCAAAAGGACAGATGATTCGTCTCATGCAGCACCGCGAGGGAACGACCATGTGAGGTGACATTTCGTTTCAATCTGCTGCGTACGGTATCCTTGCGAGCCTATTTCCGGCGGAGCCGCGAGGCTCGCTCTTCGACCTTGATTCTTGTTCTAGATATGATGTCTCCATGGGAGAATGTCATGACATCTCCGTATCGACTCTGTCATTGCGCAAGCTCCGAGCAGTTCCGGTTGTGTCGATGCGAATGTCAACGCAGCCGTCCGCATCTGTCAACTTCGTCACATCCCCATCGACCAACTCCGAACACACCAACTCCAAATATTCATCACAAACAAATCGTCATGAAGCTCACCACAATGATCGCCGCTATTCTCATCGGCTTCATCGCTCCTATGGTCGCCGCTGACCATCCTCTGGTACGACAAAACGACAAACCATGCTCTCTTTACCAATTCGGTGCCGTTCGCTGACCCGCATATTCCGTAGTTCGATTGCAGCACTTGTCCGGCTCAATGCCCACCCCCAAAGAAAATGGACAGCTGGTACGAGCGCACGCTGCCTTCTGTCCTTGGTTTTGTATATTGACGTTGATTCCCAGTGACCCCGTGACTGGGTGTGTCTGCCGGCTCCACTGAGTGCCTGCCACAGGCGATGCGTGGATCCCCCCCTTCGACACGGTTCTCGGCGACAATGAAGAAGGACTTTCTCGGCGGCAGAGGTACATTGTACGATGACTATCGAGATTGATATGGGAAGCATGCATTTCTCGTTTGACAAGGAGCGAGTGGGCGGGCTTTTCTGGACGCAGTCTGCAGCGATTGCGACTACTGCGGAGCACTGCATCGGCCATATGGAACAATGCGATCAGCCTCGACACTGCCATAACTTCATCCCTCCTTCCGTTGCCGTTCTCGCCTGCCGAACATGCGTGATCATCGAAACCTTCCGACCAACCCAGACACCCGGCTCAGTTGCTTGCACAATCCGCCAGACCATCTGTATGTTTGCTGCTAGGTCATCGATACGCTACGGATAAGGTACGCTTGCTGACAAGGGCCATGGTGGCCGAACAGGGACGTAGCAGCCCATATGCAGATGGTCGTCTTCCGGAGGCAGCTCAGCTCCGCTCAGCTCCGCTCATACGCAGTGCCCGCTCCTGTGTTGCCATACGATCTGCTGGGAAACTTCGGGGTGCCGCAGTCTGCGCCTTGCACGATACCCTTCACTGCTCACGCTCAGTACATCCACATTCTCGTTCTGCCGTTTTCCTCGCAAAGATCATCTCCTGGCCAACGTGAACGCCTGTCAACCACGAGCACGTTGATGCTACCGATGGAGAGTAACCGCAAGCTCGGCGTGGACAACAACCTCGTTCTCCTGCAGTGCGCTCGAAGTACCGGAAGAGGAGTCCCAGGGGCTGGACCCAATGGCGTTGAAAGGTGTCCTGGTACCACGACGAGCCGTGTCAACAGACGGCCGTGCAATTATCCTCAGGTCAAGGGATGATCAAGCAATCCGCGGAACAAGGTGACTGCGACTGGCATGCCAACATTCCCGGAGCCTGCGAAAACCAACAAGCTGTCGAAGAAAAGCGAGGGGGCATGGAACCTTGATGGTATTGGTCATCCCACCGGTACATCCGATGCCATGCCCAATGAGTTCACCGACGACTGAATGAAGCAAGTAGAAGGAGACGGACATGGTATGGCATGACAGTGGCTTCGGCGATCCCGATGATGCAAACGGTCCGGGAGAAGGTGAGGCGGACGGACTTGGTACGAACGATCGTGGGTTTTGCGTCCACGGGTTGAGGATCGATGCGCTGCCGGAGATGAGACCCGAACTGCCGTTCGAGACTGTGGACATGTTGGGCAAGAGGCCGCTCGTGGATGTTCCTGGATGAGGTGGGGTATACGAGAGAGCTGCGTGCTCAATTCTCAAGCGACTGCACGTTGTTCTAACTACAAATGTGAGGCTTGCCTGACGAACACCCACGCTCCTGGCTCCATCTTTCTCTAGCCAGGCCAACCTGGCACCGAACTGACCTTGGGCTTGTACCGATACGAGACTGATCTCCATCGAACCAAAGGCCAGAACTGGTTCAGAAGAAGGAATGCACATAATTGAGAGGGCCGCCCTTTCTCATCGAACAGATTCTCTACAACCTGACTCCTCTTCTCTTCGGCTGCAGCCTGCATACTCTTCTGGATCGCTTCGAACATCAACAGTCCTCAACCACACTCAAGAACCACCTTGCCACACCGCAGCGCGAACAAGGACTACAGTCCTTTGACCTCGCCAGTATGTTGCTCACGAAACTCTTTGCGCTTCTCTTGGCTCCGGCAGCTCTCGCAACGCCTGTTCCAGGCAAGGAACTCGACGTAAGAATGGTCAGGGACATGACTCCGCGATCCTACCGACCTGTAAGTATGTCGCCTTCGTTCGTACTGAAGGATTGACTCGTTTAACATGCGATTCTAGGATTGCACCGCGATCTGCCAACGACATGAATTCTCCCATGCGTACGTATAGAGTTACGTACGTGTGTCTCGACGAGGCTAAATTCGAAGTTCAGGCTGCCCCAACCGCGGAAATGCTGGGCCATGGGCGTGTGAGCGCCGTCCAAAGACCACAGTACCTATCATCCCACACGCTAATCGAAGCAGGTTCACTTTCTCATGTCAACCCCACCATTGGGAGCATGACGACCATCCGCCTCCGGGGCCTGAAACTGTATACGGCGAGTGCGATCCTGGCCATTTCTGCGTTGATACCGTCGGAGACACCATAGAGGTCGCCCCGCTTGGTTATGAAGGGCCCACGAACATCCTTTGTATCACATGGGATGAGTATTTGAACATGAAGCTCAAACCGGGCACCGGCGGAGGCCAAACGCCACTGACCCGGAAGCCTCCTGGCCCTTCCGGCATTTATTATGTCCACTTCCAGATGTTGGGACACGTTCAGGGCATGTCACCCATACCCAGAATGGAATTTGACTACGTTGACAACACCTTTCCGATTCCCTATCCCATTGCCAATCGGGCCATCAGCGCCCCGGAAATCAAAAGGGCCCACAGCAACTGGATCAAGGAGATCAACTACAACCACGACGGCCGACTCTACGGGTACGTCGAACATCTGAACGAGAAGCGTAAAAACACGATTTACCTTGCGTTGGCCATCGCGTGGTTCGTCAGTCCCTTGCAGAAGGAAGACGTCGTAGACAGAGAAGCATTGGGCAATGCCAAGCGGGAAGCTATGAGGCAACAGTCGGCGAAGGACAAGGTGGAGACGTTCGCGGTTTAGACCCGGAGAAGAAGAAGGCCGAAGCTCTCCGCATGGGGTGCGTCGATGGACGCTTCGAGGCCGCCGCGGAGAAGAAGAAGTTCCGGAAGACGGCCAAGAAGGCCTTTTTGTCATGGGAATATGACAGGTCTGCATTTGGAGAATGCGATCTCCGACTATGATGCTTGGTCGCTGTTGCTACGAGGTTCGAGCACCACATTCCCGTCTGCGATGGCCGGCGAAGGGCAGAAGCAGGAGGAGAACGGCTGGAGGGAGGTTGCTGGTGTCTGAGGGCTGAGTTTCCGGGTCCGATGCAGATGCGCTTTGGAGGAGGATCTGTTGATGCCCTCCGGTATTCTAGTGCACGTATTCAACAACGTTGCTTCCGTTCTGAGATCATTGCCTGTGCGAAGCGACAGATTGCTTGAAAATGGTCGGTGATATGTCCTCCGAATCAGCGCACGAATAGCGCGGCATCGAAACAGATGCCGAGGGAGCTTGTTCCGATCTGGGTCGCGTCAGCTCATCAAAGGAAGCATGGATACCCGTGGACACCTGCAACGAGGGTAGTTCTATCGTGTCCATAGTTCTACTACCCATGATCATATAGCTCTCCCATCTTTGCTCCTTCTCTCCTCTCAATTCTCATTATCCGGTACATTTCTGCTCTGCCCATCCGAGACCAGCACATCCGCCACCTCCAACACACATCGGAATGTCATTCCACCTCCGACACCCCGCATCACCTCATCCCCTATAACACACTCTCCCTCGCGGCGACTCCGCAGCCCACGGGTCGACCATCACACTATGCATACCAAGAGATACCTTCTCGTTGCCGCTGCAGCCGTTCTTTGAGCAGCCGCGTGGCAACCTCCTCCACCAGTCAAGACGGACAAGGGCACAAAGATACAATGTCTCCGTCACCAAAGTGATCATCTGGCAGAACAGATGTGTGAACTTGTTGGAGAGGGCTACACCGTGAGACACTTCCCGTACGCCTACAACCTGCCAGAGCTGTCGCTAACTTGGTCTCGACACAGATGGACGATGCGCAGACCTGCTGCACTCCGGCGGGGTACGACGATGATCATACCAGAGCGTGCCAGGCAGTCCGCTTTGGACACATCGTGAAAGTCCTCGGGACATGTCTCGGCTACCCTCCTCATTGACGGAAGATGGAAATGTACGGGAGGGGATGGGAGACAGGGAATGGATCAAGGGTGCCCAGGTGTCCGACTTCGAGCGTCTTTCTGCGTTTCGCCAGGAATATGGGTATCGCATCATGTGGTTTTGAGGTGTACTTCAACATTATACTTGCGCTTTTGCCTTGCCTGAGCTGTCCACATCAAGCCATTCGGGTGCAAGTCGTGCAGTGAACTTTGAGCGGGACCTTCGAAGGAATCGAAGGATTCATGGCGCAGCTCCATGTACATCTACTCTTTGATGCAGCTTAGCTCATGCGCTCAGCCAGCTCTCTTGCTACCAGACGGAGGCTCAAAGACTCGAAGTCTTTCCGAATTCAAAGCTTCGCTTCGAAGTTCGGATCGTCAACATGGCCGAAGTATACGCAAGAGGGGTTCAGTCCTCTCCAGTGGATATTCAAGCTGTTGCTTTAGAAATTCGGGTCACATCCGACGTGCTCAGCCAAGGGAGTCGTCAACTTGACCTGGGTCACCACCGTAAGCTGGCGATGCAGGAGGCGCAAGACACTGCGAATCGAGCGGCGGAAGTCTGCGGGTCCTGCCTCCAACGGATTGAGGAAAAAGTTTGGTCCCTCATCAAAGTGGGCACGTCTGGCGTGGCGAGGGTTTCGCGTGGTGTGCGAATGAGGTGGCCACTGCGCTCCGGCCAGCTCGTAACATTGGTGGGCGGGCTTGAATGGCACAAGACGACATTGCTGTTGATGCTCGCAGTCCTGTCTCTCAAACATAACGACCACTCAGGGTATGCAATCAAAGTCAACGTCTGCGGATGACCACTGACTGTATAGGGCAGGCCTTCCATGGACCAGACACTCCTGAAAGTTCAGATACAGAGCTTGTTTACACAGTTCCACATAGACCGAAGTGGTGTTGCTCATGCCCCGGACGCAGCCACCGACCACCCTGGAGGAAACTCCTACCACGATCAGCCTGATCAGCCGAGGCTGGAGCAAGCACCCACGTCGTGGCGATCAGCCGCAGCTGGGCCGGGAAGTGAGCTTGCAGGCACTCGGGCAGCGAATTGTCCACCCGAGCAAGTCGAGGTCAGTGCAAGAGGCGCGCCAGAACTTCAGGCGATGATGTGTGAGCCTCTTCAGCCGGACAAGCGCATTGCTCGGACGCATGGAGATCTTGATAGTTGCAGCTCCTACGGTATGTCGGCGAGCCGGGCGGTCGAGGTGGTCGAGGCTACGAGGAACGAGACAACAATGGCCGCCAAGAGCAATGCGACGGAAGGAGAGCACCAGAGCCTGTATGCCGCCATGGATGCTGCTCTCATGCGGTCTGCCCGAGATGCTGAGTCGCTGGCGTTGACAACGACAACAGAGACATCCAGCTGGTACAAGTCACAGCGGATCGACACCGGGTCGCTGAATGTTGCGGCAGCAATGGCAGATGAGCAACGAGAGACATCAGACGGGACAGATGTCCCGGCCAGTACGACAACGTTTTCCCTCACGTGAATCCTCGAGCAATATGTCGTCACTCGGCGAGGGGGCATCATGCAAGGCGAGCGTGTTTGAGGAATCCTCGGCACAGATCGCCCTTGGTCCAGGTCCGATCCCGCTTGGATCCGCTTGAGTCGGGCGACGACGAGCCCTTCATCTTCGCCGAGGACAGCGTGGGCGATGATCCGCTGCCCGGTGACCTGGACTTCATGCAGCCGCCACCGCATGGAGCGTATGATGAAGCTCAGCTCGAGACCACGTCCGCTGGCGATGAGGCTCAAGCATATGGCGGCATCGATCTTGCGACATTCGACGTCGTTGGCGATTTGCTTCAAATGGGACAAACCCCGACGAGCAGATGCACAGGCAGCAGTAAGAGGAAGACATCCGAGGGGATGTTGCTCATCGGCGAGACTGATGCTAGCTCGAGTCTTCGGCTCGCGAAGTACACAGTCCAGGCCGCTCGAGGGCAAGCTGTGCATTGCGGTGTGACGGTGGCCATGCAGGTACAGTCCATAGAGTACCTAGTGCAGGTATTGGATGTCCACGCGTCCTGAGAATCGGTCCTGTGAAGCGGTCGTGACTTACCCGCCTCCTCAGACCAGGCCATTGAACGAGTGAAGTGAGTCGAGTTCAGTGTGAGGGAGATGGAGTCTTGAGAAGCTCTGACGGGAGTCCTTGGCACGGAGCCGTCTCCGCTCCCCGCATCATCGCTGTGAATCTTGAGCTCCGACTTTCACAAGACAACGCAACAAACACGAACGCTTCCAACGTCTGCCTTTCCATACCACTGCGGATCTCTCGACCTCACGCTGCCACCTTCTCGTCAATTCCGTGCTATCGCAGGCCCACGCTAGCATGGCGCGTAGCAGCAGCAGCAGCAGCAGTATGTCCCATCGAAGCTCCAGACACAACCGCTTTCGCTGATCCTGACTTGTCCAGACGCGCTGCCGCCGCCGACATTCGATCTGGAGACATGGGCTAGCAACTACGACGGTGAGCTCCGGGACACAATCACCTCATCGGCCGTCGACGTAGCTGACAGTCCCTCCAGGCGCCATCCTCCCCCTCCGCCTCGCGCATGTCGCCATGCGTTGCCCATCTCTCGCCCACGCAGCTCTTACCCTCGCCATCTCCAACGCAAAACGTGGACGAGATGTACAAACCTACCGCCGACTAGTCCAGCTCGCCGCGCAGATGAGCATCCCAGAGCTGCAGCAGGAGGATACGGAGTGGTCAACGAGGCAAGATGAGGACAATCGGCGGAAGCTCACGCGCATGGAAGGCGAACTTCGCGGTTACAAGAACAACCTCATCCGTGAGAGTATCCGCATGGGCCAGGAGGATCTCGCGAACTACCACCTCGAGACCGGCGGACCAGTACCCGATCCCACGAATGCTTCTTCCTTGGCGACATCAGGCTACAACGCCGCATATCAGGCCTTTGGCAAGATGCGAGATTACTGCACCACACCTGTACACGTCGCCGCCATGAACCTACGTCTCGCGTACACCGCATTCTTGCAGGCAGTTCACGCACAGGCGACCGGCAACTCTGGCGCTACTCACTTCAATGCCGCGCTCATCAATGCTAACCGCTTGAAGTCGTCCGGCGTCAAGGAGGAGGAAGAAGCCAAGTTGCTGCCGATTGTGCACGTCGCTGCCGGGATCGCCAGTCTCAGCACGGGAGACTACCGCAATGCGGCGCTTTCCTTCATGTCTGCTCCATTCGAGTACCACAACCTCGGTGAGCCACCCTGAGAGGTATGTAGCCCACTTCCGCTAACACAACTCACTCGCAGGCTCCGTTCACGGCACGAACTTCGAACGCAACATCGCGACCGCAAACGATGTCGCCATCTACGGCGGCCTCTGTGCACTCGCCACCCTTCCCCGACAAGAACTCCTCGATAACGTCCTCGGCGGACCCTTCCGCGCCTTCCTCGAGCAAGAACCACACATGCGCAAAGCAATCGGCCTCTACACCACTGCTAAATATCAGGCCTGCATCAACACTCTCCAGCACTACTACAGCGACTGGTCACTCGACATTTTCCTCGGCGCCCACGCCTCCACCAGCTCTTCGGCCACCCACGTCGACCGCCTCTTCGAACGAATCCGCGAGCGCAGCTTGACAGCCTACTTCTCATCCTTCTCCGAGGTCAGCCTTGCATCTCTGGCCTCGACGTTTCCACCTCTTTCCTCCGCACCGAACGCGATGGAGTACGAAGTCCTGGCCATGATCAAGAGCGGAGCATTGGATGCGCGATTGGACGCAGTGAATGGTGTTCTTGTTGCGCCGAAAACAGAGCCTCGACAAGCAGCACACGCGGAGGCGAAGAAGACAGCAGAGGACATCGAGCGGACACTGTTGTTGAGGTTGCACAAGGTCAACGTGGTGCTGGCGGGGTTGGAGATTCCGAAGCAGAAGGGTGGAGAGCAATGGCTTTCGAGGGGAAATTCGTATCAATGAATGTTGATTTGAGGATTCGTGGTAGGCGAAGGAGCTATGGGCGGACGGTAGTGTGCTTGGTGCATCACATGGACACAGGCCGGAATGCACCTGAGGGATAGTCAGGAGGTGAAGAGCTTCGCCAATGCAGAGCGCACGGCGAGCTCGGCGCTGCAGTGAGACGATGCGCCCATCCAAGGCTTGCATTTATGCTCTCATGCCGGGAGAGCGAATATTTTCAAGGCCACATGATGTTCGTGGGAGATCACAAATCCACCTCACGAGACGATAGATACGACGCATGAAATACGAAGCATGAATCGAATGCAAAACCAGTTGGTGGCCTTTCCAGTGGAATCCCAAGTCTGATCTCCAGTCTCCGCTTCCTGCACACCACTCCAGCAGTTCCCTTCTTCAACATACCCCCTCATGAGCAGAACCGCCCAGGATCCGGGTTCGCACGCATGCAGATGGACAGGTCCATGACTTGCTCGCTGACCAATCTATTCGGGGAGCGACGAGCTTCTCGAACATCTTGTCCACAGTTTTCCTCTGCGTGCCGTTCATCAAAATTGGCTTTCACCACGCGTTTGCTGCTGTAGATCTATGGCGTCCGAACATAATGATCTCTCACTCGTGGCCACTGGACTCAATGACCAAGGTTAGGTATCGAATCCGGATACCCAATCCGGCCAGCTTGATAGTTCTAGCGCCCTACAGGGTGTGAGCGCATCGGAGTGATAACCGTCCTACTAGTGCGAGCCCCCTCGCAAACCATAATCGCACCAATAACCAACTCCCGATGGGTGTAACTTCAGGGATTTCCTAGACCTTTATAATGCAAGACGTAAGACCTATTAGCTCGACCCTAGGAAACCCGACATAATTATCCCTAGGGGTACCCTAGTAATCTAAGGGACGGTTATTACTCCGATGCGCTTATACGCTATAGACGTAAGTTTAGGCCACTAATAGCGCCCCATTCGTAAGTTACTGCTACTACGAGGTTTTTAGCTATTTATATATTAAACGATTGCTATATATAGCATTAATTAATTAATTAATTAATTAACTACCGTTACTATTACTATCTATTATCCTTATCGCCGCTACCGCCGACTATATATATACTACCGCCCTTATACCGCTACTGCCGCCGACTCTATATATATTCTTATGCCCTTTCTTACGCCCTCCCTTACGCCCTCTTACCGCTAATCTTACTAACGAGACGCTATACTACGCCTACCGCCGAATTACGACTACCTCCGTAAAGAGATCGAAGTCCTAATCTACGTCTCGGGCCTAAGCTACGAGGAGGTAAGATTATAGCTAAGAGCATAGAAGTAGGTAGATATATCCCTCCGAATACTAAGGAGGCAACTAGTAGCTTAGGGCATAATAATAAGGCCTCGAAGGGCTAATCTTAGTACTACTAACTAGGAGCGTCTACGAGCAAGGATTAAAGAGCTGTTCTAGGAAACAGCTAAGGATAATGCTATCTATTATAGGATCTTAAACATTAATAGCTTTACGCTCTCGAAGTAGTAGTTCGTAGAGCTAAGGAAAAGCATAGGGTTATATCGTAGGATTCCAAAGGACGACTAGCCGACCTATAATAAGATTATTAAGGGCGTGCTACTTAGAGTTATTAAGGGTAGAGCGTTAGAGGATTATAGATACCGTAACCTTACGAGGTAGATACGGAGGGAGTTTAAATTAATCGGACGGTTCGCTATCCCTATAATCTTAGTGCCGATCTTAGTGCTAACCGCTCTATATATAGAAATCGGATCTTTAGCGTTACCTACCGCCTTAATCCGGTACCGTTCAACGTACGCCGTATTAGTAAGCGAGTCCGTATGCGTTCTTATCTTCTAAAAGCCTAGGGCCCGGATTATATATAGTCTATAGATGCGTATTGTAAGCTGGAGCTATTTGGTATTTAGTTCTATTGCTATATTAATGTGTATTTACGTAGGATTATATAGGCCTATATCGGCACTATAGCTAAGACGAAGTTCTCGGTGTTCTATTAATATCTCGGCGTAGTTAGTAAGCTCGGACGGACGCCGTAGGTAAGGATCTTAATGTATATCTTAGTATATTGTCCTCGGTTTCTAACTATATACATAGATTATACGTACTAATTACGGCGTTAAGACTCCAATAATAGCCGACGCTTACCTCTGCTTCTATAAGCATTAAGAAGGCTACTAACTACGCTTTAACGAGGGCTTCTAGTATATAACTAGTAAGGGCAATAACACGATTAAACGTTTCTAGGGACTCGGTACGACGGTAGCGTTTAATAGGTAGCGTAACTTCTTTATCGAGATGCGTAACGCTCGCTACTATAATAAAGATCAAAAGGCTAACCGTATTGCCTTCCTCGCTATCTATATACCGATCCTTCGATATACCGTCTAGAAGTTCGTTTAAACTTATAACGGCTACCGTATTCGGAAGCACCCTAAGATCCCCGGCTATGTTAATAGTATTCCGAATATCCTCTACAACTATCTAGAGTTAAAGGGAACCGAGCTATATAGCATCGCCCTTAACACTACGCATCCGGAGATATAAGAGATAATCGACCGGAAGGACGAGTTCGGTAAGTACACAATTAGCTAGGGATTTAGCTAAGATCCACACCGACATTAGACTATTAGGTTACGCCGGCGGCAAGTGCTAATGTACATATATAGACCTCGTTTCGTATCTTCCGGTAGCTACTATACATTGGGTTAACTACGTACTCGCTTCCGCTAAACTCCCTACTAAGATAACTAGCGAGGAGTCTACCGCTGCTAGTAACAAGCTCTATATTATTGCATATCTTTATGTCCGTGCTATAGCTACCGCGCATTTAGCCGCCGGTAGTGTATTAGTAGAGTTTAAGACGTTAGCGTAGGGTATAGGCCTATAGCTAAGGGATCGCATAAGGCAGGTATTCGTAGAGAACGGCTTCCCCCTATAATTAAGATAACGGTTAGGATTACGCTAAGATCGACAGCCTTATTAATAAAAACTCTACTTATTCCCCGTCCTCTGCCTTTTCCCTGCCCTCTACTCCCTCTACTTCCTTAATATACACTAATATACGCCGATATACACCGATTAGTCCTTAATTATCCTTAATTATGCCTGCATTTACTAAGTTCTACATAGAGGATAGAACTCCTTACGTTGGACTTACTAAGCACTATAGCAACTACGGCTGCGATCTACTAAGCACCGAGATACGTACTAAGATTACTACTATCGCCTCTACCGCTCTAGTAAGCAACCTTAGCACCGGCGTATATAAAGGATATAGCGTTATTTAGTCCGGTCGTGCTAATCTAATTCGATAGAGCACTTCCAAGTAGCACACTCGCCCTACTAATGCCGGCAGCCGCAATCTATTAATCGCCTACGCTACTTAAGCTACTACTGCCGCTAATGCTACATTAGCGGTGCCCTAATTAATTAAAGCCAGACTATTATTATCGCCTCCAGTTAAGTCTAAACGTAGTAGACCGCAGGTCGAGACTCTATAGGAGGTTAGTATTGCATGTACGATGCATACCGTTAAGGTAACTACTAGCAATGCGGTACCGGAGTATAGCGGATAGACCGATCCCTTCGAGTAGACTAGCTAAGGCGTCGTGGACGAGATAAGCGCTGCTCTTAGTACTATCTTAAAGGAAGAGCGTCGATGCTAGCTACTTGAATACCTCCTCGGTAAGAGCTACTACGCTCAAAACCGTGTACGCCGGCGTCTATATTACGACTGCTTCCTGTCCATTAGGTACAACGACCTTAATTAACCCGTTAAACCCGGCTATACGAGCACTATATCCACTAATATTAACCGGATGCTAGGCCCTTTCATTACTAACAACACGATTAAGCTCGTTAAGGCGACCGTGTACGTTACCCTACTCGTTAATACTAACAACCGCTATAACCGCCGAGGGGGGTATGTCCGTATGTATGAGGAAGATCTAGCGTTACGCACTACTAAGGCTAGCTATATATACCTACTAGGCTAGCGTGTGTACGAGGATAGTAGAGTGGAGAAACCGGATAGTTTATTTACACTATCGTCTACTAAGCCGAAGGACGTAGACGAATTTATTAGGGAGCTCGCTACTACCGCTAACGAGAGCGCTGCTCTTAGCTCTAATCTTACTACCGCTAACGAGAGCGCTGCTCTTAGCTCTAATCTTACTACCGGTAAGGGCAGGGGCAAGCAGCTCGCTACTACCGCTAACGCTCTCGGCTCTAATCTTACTACCGGTAAGGGTAGGGGCAAGTAGCTAGACAAGGAGAACTAGCTGGCCTATAAGATCGCTACGTACGCCGCTCTTAGTAGTAACGACGACGATCTTAGCGCTAATCTCGCTGTTAGAGCCGCCGTTGCCAACTCTATTAAGATAGCGCCTACCGCTAGTCCCTTAAGGACTAGCAAACGTGCTGCTAGCTTAGAGCTCCAGCCGTCCTTACTAGTAAGAATTAACGACTCCCTTATTATCCTCGACGACGACATTAATACCGCATCCAGCTCGTAGGATACTATAGCCTAAGCTAGAGCGGCCGTTGCACGACGAGCTAAGGAGAAGGCGGACGAGTCTAGGCTAGCCGCATTACCACCGCTATAGACGCCGGTTAAGGTAGTAGTATCCTTAACGTCCTCCGGAGTAGCTAATGCGAGAGCGACATAACTATCCTTAATAAAGATAGAGGCTAGCTAGAAGGAGGCTAGCTAGAAGGAGGCTAGCTAGAAGGAGGCTAGCTAGAAGGAGGCTAGCTAGAAGGAGGCTAGCCTAGTTAAGCGTAATCTATTAGCCGCGATACTAGCCCTTACGCTAGTGCAAGAGCGCTCTAAGATCGTCGTGGATATAACTGTTAAGCTGGAGGTAGACGTAGTCGAGCCTGCTACTACCGCTATAAAGGAGCTAGTTATTAAGGAGCCTACGGTTAATGCGCTACGCCGAAGTAGAAGGAAGCGACTGCTAACGTAGAAGAAGGCTAAGAGCGAAGGTTAATGCGATCTCACCTTAAATTAGTGTAATCTTAGTATAGAATGCACGTAGGGGGTAGAGGTATATAGGATTAGAAGCATAGGTAGCTTAGCATTAATATTAAGCATAAAAATAGGTATTATTCGGCAGCTCGAGAGCTAATCTTATCGTATCTTAGTGCAATCCTAGCTACTTCTACTCCAATGCCGCTAAACGAGCCTTAAAAAGCTTATTAGTCTCTAAGAACGACAGATGCCTCTTCTTAAGGCCTCTAATCTTACTACGAAGTCTATCGATCTTAGTTTTATATATCTCCTTTATACGGAGGATGTTACGCATTGTTCTATAAACCTTGTCCGCTAACTCTACCTTCGCCTCTATTAAGTCCGCTACCTCTAACTATAATACCGCTACCTCCGACTATAATACCGCTACCTTTGCTCCTTTATCTATAATACTAAGACTATCTTCGACATCAAACTCCTCTTTTACTATAATCCTAGCGCCGCAGTTAGCCTTGCTACGGCTAAAGCAATATCTATAAGTCGTAGGCTTAGAGTTGTCCTTATAGGCGCGATAGACGTAATTCGTATTAATGTAGAGCCTATAAGGCGAGTGCGTAGCTTATCCTAGGATAATTAGCTAAGATTAGGCCGAGATTAGCCTAGATTGCCTAGATTGAACTTACCTTCCTCTATCTCCTACACTCGTCCTACGTAATTATATCGTATAAGCGTCTAACGACTGCTCCTCTAGACCTTTAAATCTTTTAATTAAGCTTTAGTAAGGGCTTCCTTCTAGTGTACGACGCTAATGTATTACGGAGCCTTCTAATCGGCAGTAGTTAGTATACGGTAGGTGCGGAGCTCGATAGGTAGAGCCGAAGGCGATAGTAGCGGTAAAGCGGTATCCGTAACGCTTACTAGAGAGTCTACGCGTATAGGGGGTAGTAAGTCTACGCGTATAGGGGGTAGTAAGTCTGCGCGCATAGGGGGTAGTAGTAATAAGGAGTCGTCGCGCATAACGGCTAGTAGTAGTAAGAAGTCGTCGCGTATATCGTTGTAAGAAGTATAAAGATATCGCAGTGTATAGAACGCTAGCTAGTGATCCCACTAGTAATGAAACTAATTCTTACTATTATTAAGTTGCATATGCGTGCCTTATAATATACGACTATACGTTACGTAAGCGGCATTCGCCGCCACGCTCGGCGTCGTATTATCTACGTACTATTAACGACCTCACCTAAGGTCTAGAGCCAGGCTATGCCTTAGCCTTCCCTAACAATTACCTCCCTCCTTCGAAGGAGACGTCTCGGCTCCTACGACCGTCTTACGTTTGGCCTGCCGAGCGTAGGCCTAGTCTTTATCCGGGGCTGCTTTCTTTGTTAACTTCTTAATGCAGCGTTTGCATCGCAACGCGCGCTCTGTTTGCGCGTGTTAATTGTTACTTACGGCTCTGCTGCTAGTAGCTATGTTTTAGCGGGTCCTTTGTAGTTAAGGGCAACCGCTTATAGGTAGGTGTTATTAATGTTTTCGCTCGCGAAGTTCTTCCTCTGCTCTTCTTCAACTTTATTAACGCTCCTCTCCTACGAATAGCACATTAAACTCCAACGATACTTAAGACTCTCGTAAGCGCACCGCACGCCTCTACTATCTCTATAATCTCTTATTAAGAAGCAAGCTTCCAGCTCACGAGCCGCTTATTACACACTCGCATACATTATTAGACTAGCAAGCGAGTCGCAATGCCACTACGACGTGCTCCTTAGTAGCCGGCTATTGTGCTAAACCTTCCTCCACGCTCTAAGTAGGATGTCTAGGGCATAGCGGTAGCGTACTACGAGCGCTACTTGCCGTACGCGTACGATAGTGTGTTACTACGCTCCTTGCTTACTAGGCTTCTACTAATCGCCTATCTAGTTAACGAGCATTACTGTAATAGGGTAATAACTATCGGCAGCAAGGTTAAGTGCTAGCGCTATAAGAAGAAGTGAGTCTAGCGCGTCGATAGCTCCTCTCTTACTAGGCTAACGCATCTCGTAGCAACTACGCGTGCGAGACGCTAACCTATCCGGACCTTATTAAGTAGGCGAAGCGCCTACTTAAGCTACGCGAGGAGTGGGGTTACTACGAGGTAGGCTCCCGCGCGGAGTAGCTCGTTAACTTGCGCCTAGCCTCCGTAGCGCGCGATATTAAGGCTACCCTTAAGGTTAAGTAGGCTAATAGCGGGAAGGCCGTAGGCG
Source organism: Zymoseptoria crescenta (assembly GCA_026122155.1). Taxonomy (NCBI): domain Eukaryota; kingdom Fungi; phylum Ascomycota; class Dothideomycetes; order Mycosphaerellales; family Mycosphaerellaceae; genus Zymoseptoria; species Zymoseptoria crescenta. The sequence goes on from JALRMM010000529.1 coordinate 19,271, forward strand.
AGTTCTCTACGCCTCGTAAGGGCGGAGTAGGCGGCTCGTAGGGCGATAGATAGATCGCTCGCGCCAGCCTACTTTAGGCTTAGAACGAGGCCGCCGTTAGGCGCGCTATATTCGAGCTAAAGTACGAGGTAAGTCTTGCGTTCCTCCTACTTCCCTTATGCTTTGCTAACACCTTCTATAGGAGCTCCGCCTAATAGGCGCTTCGGCGTTAGCCTTACGTACGGCCTCTACGGCCTTCGCTAACGAGGGAGGCTCCTAGGTAGAGCGCGAGGTAGCGCTGCCCCTCCTATAGGGGGAGCAGGAGGGGGGCGAGGAGGAGATAGAGGAGGATGCCTAAGCCGGGCGAATAGCCGAATCTTCCTATGCTTCTAGGCTACTTATCTCTAGCGTTGCGCCCGCGTATCGCGGTACTAGGGGGTTTTTTCCCTTAAATAAAGGCTTTTCTCCTCTATGCTTATCTCTTCTACCTCTTAGGCCCTCTTATAATCGCTTTGTCCTTACGTGATTCCTATGCGTCTATTAGGTCAGCCGCACCCTCGCATTCCTTAGCTGTCTACTAGCTGTCGTATTCCTTAGGCTAGTCCTTCTAGTGTACGAAGTAGAACTTCCGATCCTTCGTTGTACCTAGGATCTCCTCGACTTCGTACTCGCCTGTTTCGTCTGCGATAGGTATGCTAGCCTTATAAGACGAACCTGGGCGGTTACGCTATAGTTCGAGGTAGCTAACGTAGAACAGGTTATAAATACGCGAGTTACTTAGGAGCGCTAGGCGATACGCCTACGATCTAACTACGTCTATCACCCGGAAGGGGCTAACCTATTTAGGTCCTAAGGTCTTCTTAGGCATCTTGAGCTTTAGGTTCTTCGTCGATAGCACGACCTTATTACTAATGCTAAACTGCTTTAGCTTATGATTTTTGTTATAGTACTTCGCCTAAGACTCGGCTGCTTTTCTCTAGCGTTCCCTAAGCTTCTCGTATGTCTCCTTTAAGCGTGTTACTACATTAATTGCTGCGGGCGTCCTTCCCCTAGGAATCTCGCCTCGAGATTCCGTAGAAAGGGTAGGATTCTACCTATATGCAACGTAGAAGGGACTTATGCCTAACGTAGGGTGTTCGCTGTTGTTGTACGCGAATTCCGCCTATACTAACAATTCAGCCTAGTTATCCTAAAACTCGCTGCAATAGCAGCGTAGGTATTGCTCTAGTATCTAGTTAGCTCTCTCCGTCTGCCCGTCCGTCTACGGATAGAAGGCTATAGATAGCCTACGAGTCACATACGACTCGTAGTAGAAGTCGCTCTAGAACTAGCTCGTAAATAGAGACCCTCTGTTACTAACAATGCCTCTTAGCACTCTATAGTGCCGCATAACTTTATCCACTAAGAGCTTAGCAAGCGTTACCGCTATACAAGTCTTGTTAACCGGGATATAGATGTTTATCTTCGAGTAGCGGTCGACTATTACGAGGATAGTAGTATAAACTCGACCGTCTCGTATGCTTAGCGGTAGGTCTATAATAAAGTCTATTAATAACTCTTACTATAGACCGTCCGGCAAGGGGAGCGTATATAACTTGCTATAGGGACGATGCCGACGCGCCTTAGACACTTAATAGGTTGGATAGGTAGACACGTATTCTATTACTTCCTCGTCTATCCCTAGCTAGAAGTACTTCCTTCTTAGAAGTGCTAATACCTTAGCCTTACCGAAGTGTCCTACTAGTACGTCGTCGTAATGCATACGGATTACCTACTTCCTTAATGCGAGGTCGCTAGGTACCTAGAGTTTCTTACCCTTATATAGCAGGCTATCGACTATTAAGAAGTCCGTATGCGGTCCTTTTGCGAGGTGCTTACTACACTCCTCGTCGTGCTTCTATAGCATACTAATTATTCCTTTTAGCATCTCAGATAGTGGCATATAGGCCTACTTATCTGAAACCGCCGCACGTGCGACCCTTATAGGCAACGTAGGTAGGACGCTTGTCCTTAGGACGGCTGCTTAGGGAATTAACTTCTGCTGCTCCTTATAGGTAATAACGATCCTCCTTATAAGGGGATCGCCTCTAGCCGCTTTATCGGTCGCCTAGTACGCCAACTTGTTCTATAAGGTTGGGAGCATCGTGCTTACCGCTTGCTTCTCGGTTACGTAGTCCGGGCGCCTTGACGGCGCATCGGCTAGGTTAGTCTTCCTAGCTCGATGTTTCATTACGAAGTCGAAGGGCGCTAGAAAGATAGCCTATCGAGCTTGTCTACTATTTAGCTGTTTTACCGACATAAAGCCCTTTAAGTTAGCGTAGTCGACTAGC
>JALRMM010000530.1:0-21453 GCA_026122155.1 Zymoseptoria crescenta
TCCTTAATTGCCTCGAAAGCTTTGTCTTACTCTTCTCCCTAACGGAAGCCTATAGCCTTCTTCGTTAAATCGGTAAGGGGCTATACGAGGTCGCTATACCTCCGGATAAACATCTGGTAGTAATTAGCGAAACTAAGGAAGGAGCGGACTCCACGGATAGTAAGAGGCCTATTCTAGTCCCGAATAGCCTATACCTTCGCGGGATCCATTCGTACGCTAACGCCTACATCGATAATATATCTAAGATACTTCGTAGTACGAGTCTCGAACTCGTACTTCGAGATATCTAAGACAAGTTCGCTATCTTCGATACGCTATAGAACTTACGTAACCTTCTCGCAGTAATCGGTAAGAGTGCTAGACGAGAAGATCAGAATGTCGTCGATATATGCTATATAGAAGTCGTCGAGTAGGTCCCGTAAAATCCAGTTTAGGTACCGCTAGAACGTAGCTAGTATACTAGTAAGTCCGAAAGGGCAAACATTCTATTCGAAAAGGCCGTAACGAGTATGGAACGTAGTCTTCCACTCTTCGCCCTTAGCGATACGAATCCGATAAAATGTAGTAGATACGTCGAGTTTAGTAAGCTACTTAGCCTTACTAAGAGTAGTAAGTGTCTCTCGGATTAGCGGAAGAGGGAAACGGTCTTTCGACGTAATAGCGTTAAGGCCACGATAGTTAATATAGAAACGGAGGCTACCGCTAGGCTTCTTAGTAAAGAGAATAGGTATAGCGGCGGGAGACTTGCTATACCGGATATAACCCTTCTCGAGGAGGGAGTATAGCTCTTTTCGTAGGACTAAGAGCTCGTCCCGGGTTATATTATATAGAGGGCCCTAAGGCGGTTCGTTTGGTTTCCTAGTACTATCGGTAGTAAGAGGAATCTTATGGTCGAATCTAGGTCGATACGGCGGTAACTACTCTCCTTCCTAGATAAAGGCGCGTATCCGGGGACGGTAATACTTAGGAAGTCGCTCGATAATCTCGTCTCGAGTAAGGGCTTTCTTTATCCGTAGCGCCTTCTCGATATCTTCTAGCGAGGTAGTAAAGAGGGATACGTCTCTCTTACGAGATAACCGGGCGAGGAATCCAAAGGCGGCTCTACTAATAGCCTTAGCTATCGTAGAGCCTACCGGCCGTTTCTTATAAGGGATCGAAAACCCGTCGAGGAGGAACTTAAGGCGATTCGTCGATTCGATAACCTATACGTTTTCGTAGAAAAGGTAGGGTCTCCTAAGGATAAGGTCTTCTTGAAGGTCCAGGATAGCGTAGGTAAAAGCAGTCGATTTATGCCTACCGATATCGAGAGAAAACCTCGTTACGAAAGAAATTTCTTTCTCTCTCGACGGGGTTCCTTATACGCTAACCACCTTACGCCTTAGGATAGGGATCTACGGGAGCCGGAGTTTCTTAGCTAACCGTTCGTTTATTAAATAGTACGATTGGCTACCGTTATTAATAAGAGAGAATTAAAGTACGTCGTCGTTAATAATAGTAGAAGTATAGAAGAGAGAGCGTTCTATTTTAGTCTTTTGAAAGACGTTCTATTCTATTTCTACTTATATCTAACATTACCTCTACGGACGTCTTATCGTAGAGGCTACTCGTTTTCCGATGCTAGATCTTCTTCTTCTTCTTCCGGAAGGGCTTTTCGTACCTCGCGAGAGCTAACCTTACTTACTATAGCTTATACGGCGTTCGGGTTTCTCGTAGCGAGGTATATACAATCGGTAATAAGATGTCCTTTTATTCTATAGCGAAGATAGAGGCCTTGTTCTCTCCGGGCTTATATCGTATCCTTTATAACCTACTTTGCCCTCTTCTTCTCTTTCTAGCCGAAGTCGACTTAGTTAGACCGAGTCGGTTCCTAATCCATTTCGTCTTTTACTTCTTACGGTAGGGTCGCTCGTAGTAGGGTCGCCCGTAACCCTATTATTAGTAGGGTCGCCCGGGGGGCGAAGGGCGTAGAAAAGTTCGACTAAGAACGAAGATTTGTAATCGACCCGCCGATAGTTAGGAGGTTCTTTATAAAGGTCGAGTACCTGTCCGGCGGGTTTAAAGCGAATGGGAGTAGGGCCCTCTTTATTTCGTTATTAAGAGAGTTCTCGAGAAGAGTAATCCGAATACTCTCCTCTTTCGGGTTCGGCTCGTCTTACGAAAGGGTATCGGATAGTCTAGCGTTTGTAAGGACTATTTCAAAGCGAGGAAGGTAGGTAGTAATAGGTTCGTTGTCGCGTTGTTGGATCCGAGAGAGAGTTTAAAGAGCTCGTCGTTATTAGTTCGTATCGCCGTATATACCGTTTAGGTACTAGAGGAATTCCCTTACGTTCCTATTTTGTTTCTCGAGGGCGTTCTAGATTGTTGTCCTTACTATTCTTACTGCGCTATCGTCGAGTCTACTCGTAAGGTAGAGGAATTGGTCAAAGTCGTCGCCGATAGCATCTTTATCGATAGCTAGTTTAGCTTACGTAGCGAGATACTAATCTTCCCATTCCGATCGTTTGCTACTAAAGGTTCGTAGCGTAGGAATACGCTCCTTTAGGCGGCGAGGGGCGTCGTCGTTATATATCGTAGTCGTTATAGTCGTTTCCGGAGTAGCGAGAGTCGAGCTACTCGCTTCGGGTATTAGTTCTTCTCGTTGTTTTCTAGCGATAGCGAGCTATCTTTCGAGCTCGCGTTTAGCTACTTTTATAGCCCGGTATCGTTCGAGGTGTTACGTATCGTTCGTTACGAGTTAGGTCTGGAATTCTTCTTGGATTCGAGCTATTTCTACTCGTATAAGTTCCTGAAATTCAGGCGGTATTTCTATCGGGGTAGCTATTCGATATTGAGCTTTAGAAAATGTAAGGGTCCGAACCGAAGTTGTATACGAAGGTCTAGATCCGAATATATAAAATTCTAAAGCTACCGAAAGGAAGATCTATCTACGATAGCAATATATCGAGTATAAGTCGAAGGCGTGCGTAGCGTAGCTTAGCGTATACGTGGCCTCCGCGTAACCGGATCGGACGTCCGATTAGGTCGTTAGGCGTCGGGTCGTTAGACGTCCGATAGGGTATCGGGTATTAGGCGTCGAGCGTTAGGTATCGGACGTCAGGCGTCGGGCGTCGGGCGGTAAAGCCGGCTAGCCTCAAGTACTAGCCTCTAACACTAAACTACTTAAAGCTACGGTGTTTATAAACAATCGATTACTAACCTCTTTATTAAAGAACATAAAAACCCTATATAAAGCCTTAACTAGAGACATACTAGAGATTAACTAGATTCGGAGAGTTAGTTACCGTATATATAAATTAGTACCTAAAAAGAAGTTCCTAAAGAAATACGACGAACGTGCTTACCTAAAGATCTTAGTCGGTTTTAAAGGGACAAATCTGTTCCGGCTATAGGATCCTATTACTAGAAAGGTTAAAAGGGCTCGTAAAGTTCTCTTCGATAAGAACGTGCGACTAGATGCGGTAATACTAGAAATGCCTGTTTAATTACTACTACTATTAGCGAATCTGGATGCTAAAGATTGTCCTAAAGAGATACTTCCGAACACGATAGAAAACTACCCTCCCGGTTTTAACGAACAATAGGCTATACGGCTTAAGGGGGAGAAACATAGACGCCTACTAAATAATATCTTATCTAATCCTATGTAGCCTATTGCAATCTCGCTACAATAAGGGACACCTCTTTAACCGGACAATCGACAACGGATAGTAAATGCACTAACTAGACTAACGCTAATTTAGGTACTATCGAAACAAGACTCCCTTCGATATAGGAATAGGCTCCAATAGTAAACTTTATATGCACCGGCATACGCGTAGCGAACTTAGTATTAATATTTTATATAGCAAAGCGAAGTAACGTAGATCCGGTCCTCGAAATTAAAATTAAAGATAATAGCGACCCCGTTACGATAGAGCGACAACTAAGCGAGCAAGAAGATAACTCCCTTACTACACTTACCTAACTATTAGAGAGCGACCCTATCGCACTAAGGACTATCGATAAAGCGCGGTCCTCTCCGTATAGTCGACACTAGAACACGGCGGTAAATAAAGAGATTAAATTACTAGAAGACAATAAAACCTAGGAAGTTGTTAATAAAGGCATAGTTACCGCACTAATCTTGTTAGGCAAATAGGTGTTTACCTTAAAGCGTAGAGTTAATAGTGCGATCGAGAGATTTAAGGCGAGATAGGTTATACGTAGTTTTAAGTAACGCGAGGGAATTAACTTCTCTAAGACGTTCGCTGCTATTATTAAACTAATAAGCTACTGGATTATGTTCGCACTCGCAGTAAAGAACGGATAGTACGTCCATTAAATGGACGTTAAGACTGCGTTTCTCTATAGCGAAATTAACGCGGAAATCTACGTCGAGATACTACCTAGCTTTAAGGTTAAGGGAAAGGTTTGCAAGTTAAAGAAGGCACTCTACGGACTAAAGCAAGCGCCGAGGATATAGTATTAGACACTAACGACTACACTGCGTGAATTAGGCTATAAGTCCTATCTATATAACTACGCAGTATTTAAGAAGGGATTAACTCTAATCCTCGCCTACGTCGATAATCTACTAATCGTAGGACCTAACCTCGAACAAATTAATTAGTTAAAGTAAGACCTTTTAAAACGCTTTTAAATAAAGGACATAGGAGAATGCAAATTCTTCCTTAGGATCGGAATTAAGCGTATAGAGGGTAAGATTCGACTAACTTAAATAGCGCTCTTTAAGGCTATAATAGAGAAGTTTAGACTTATAGACGCTAATCCTACCGCAACGCTATATATCTTAAAGAACAGGTAGGAACCTACTCTAGAGGGAGAAGTTGCGATAGATGCATAGCGCCTCGAATACTAATTAATAGTAGAATCTCTAATGTACGGAATGCTAGGCACCCGACTAGATCTTGCCTTTAGTGTCTTAATAGCTAGCCGATACTGCTTAAACCTATTAAAGAAGCACTTCGAGCAGGTTAAACGAATCCTACGATACATCCTCGGAACACTAGAGTGCGGACTAGAATATAGAGGTAGCGACGATGTCCTAGGATTTAGCGACGTAGAATATATAGGCGATAGATCCGATAGCAAGTTAATTAGTAGTTACGTATTTACGATTAGTAGCACCGCGGTTAGCTGGAGATGTAAGAAGCAAACAACTATTATACTATTAACTACCGAAGCCGAATATACCGCCCTTTACTACGTAGCAAAAGAGGCGGTATAGCTAAAGAATATACTAGAGTTTCTCGGACATCCTTAAGAGATAATAAAATTAAAGGTTAATAATTAAAGTGCTATCCGCATTGCGAACAACCCTAAGATATACGAGAGGATAAAGCACATTCGCGTCTAATTTTATTATATACGATAGCTAGTTAATAAAAAAATCATTCGAATCGATTACGTTCCTAGACACTTTAACACCTCCGATATCTTTACTAAGGCACTAGACAAAAGGACTTTTAAACTACATACGCGTGGACTCGGGATTACTAGACTAGATCCGGATAGGATATCGAAGGCTAGAAATAGTAAAGGGGTGCACGCTCTCTTCGTATAGTTAAATGTCGGTACTAAGAGATATACCTTCCCCTTATGAAAACTCTTTAAATAACCTAGTAACCGTCTTTAAAAGCACCTAAACACGAAGAAATCTTAACAACGCACAACCGACTACTAATAACTAAGAGTAAACACTAACCTTAGCATAGAGACCGAAAGACATAGAAACTTACGACAATAGCGTTACTATATACGACTTTACTATAAATACCTTCGAAATGGAATTAGGATAGAGCGCCCGCAACCCGGAGCTAATCGCTTTAACTAGGGATTACTATAGCACGTAATAGAACTCCTTATTAGTAATACTTGTTTCCTTCGACCCGCCGTGCTATTAAGTATATAACTACTAGCACTAGACGACTTAAATCGATGGAACTAGGTAGTCGCGGTCGGTACCCTCGCTTAATAACTTAGACCGTATTTCCACGTAGTTTTAATTAGACCGGATCGCTTTCCTCGCGAACTAATCGTTACTAATCTCTTTACTAAAAAGTATAATCTTAATCGATTCTACTAGCAAATGTCCTCTTAGGTACGAATTAATAAATTCTTAGTTAACGTAATCCGAGAGACAATAGACCTGATATATTACTAGTTTATCTCTAAGCATGCGCTAGCTTATAAATTTCACCTTAGGATTGCTATATAGCGTTTTTAAGGGAAGTTATAGAGGAGAGGGACAAGGCGGATAGTACGAAGGATAGTAAGGTTATCGTAAGGACTAGAGGCTATACTCTTTTTCCCTTAAAGTTAACCGAGGTTTTTAATAAGGCAGCAGGATATTAGAGTTATAGAGTAATTAGTTATAACCGACTATCGGTCAAGGGGGAGTGTTAAAATGTGGGTCTGGTTAGTTATAATAACCGATGTCGGTTATTAAAGTCAAGAGAGAGGTAGATCGATCGGTAGTTTCTTTCTCAATCTAATGGCTCATAATCTTCAACAGGATGATCAGCACGAATCTGGGCTTTGGTCTTGTCGTGGTCCGGGATGTTTGTCATGGGGATACGGGTCCTCGAGCTGTAACTATGGAACCAGTCAGTGCAGCGTAAAATCCAAAAGACAAGAACGGGAGAGAGGCGTCACCCCGTCCCCAATGTCTATGTTATCTATCGAAACAAGGCCAAGTACGCTGCTGAATGCTTGTCTGCTGTCATTCTGCTGGTGTAGATCTCTTGGCTGTTCGTGTCTGATGCCTGACATCACGCTAACAGGGATTGGTGAGTGTCCCGGGATATGTTCGATGCTGGATGCTGGAAGGCATATATATCGCAACCTCGTGCTCGAAATTCCTCGAAATTCGATGGGAAGCCTCGTCAGTGTCGGCGCCAGGTCAACACGAGGGAGCAGAAAATAGCCGCAAGACGAGTCTCGGATGCGTACTGACCATGTATAAAGAAGGCCGACCTCCACCGTTGATGTAGCCAGATCATCAAGCAAAACATCAAGTCTACCTCCAACTACCACCCAACACAACTCACCACCACCAACAACCCACCACCACCAACAACCCACCACCACCATCAAAATGCAGTTCACCACCGCCTCCATCCTCTCCGCACTCACGGCCCTCGCCGCCGCCCAGCACAAGTACCCAACCGTCTGGCACGTCACCGAGCTCCAAGCCGGCTGCAAGAACAGCCCCACCAGCCAGGAGTGCACCTACTCCTTCAACATCGACGGGGACAAGTCCTACGCAACCCCCGGCTTCAGCGCCCAGTGCGCAGCGCGATCCGCGCAGGGCGACGACACCCTCCGCGACTGCCGCCTCACCGGCGCCTGGGGCGATTTCAAGGTCGAAGGGGTCAGGGCCTACGTGTCCCAGTGGCTCTCCGACGAGAGAGGCTCGGACACCACACTGGAAGTCGAGGTGAAGTTCATTGGCAAGTAAGTGTTCTGCTGTCCTTAGATTCCCTGGCGATGAAGAATACTGACGATTTCGGCTAGGAACGGCCATCCTCAGTGGTTCTCGGCCAACAAGATCGACAAGTACGATGACTTCGTGAAGACCAAGAACTTCGACATCTACCCTTCGTCCCAGCACAGCATCGCCAAGTAGGGATTGGAGAGGACTTGCTGGGCTTTTGGATGCAGACGGGAGAGAGCATTGGAACGTCTTGAGACGTGTCGACGGTGGATGACGGAGACAGATTGTATGCGAGTCTTGTAATCAACATTCTCGTGCTTTTCCAGACCTTTCTTTGTCCGTCGTTGTGCACAGCGGAGATGGAGATGTCCAAGTGATGTTGATCAATACCGTGATTTGTGTTTCGTACGAGAGAACTGCGAAGTACGCCCGGCTTCGGTCTCGCGCGGAAGGAGGACTTCACCTCGGCTCGGTAGCTCTGGAGCTCTATATGAAGTATGCCAATGTTTTCCGTTCACATGCGCGAAACTGGAATTCTTGCTTTCTGTCTCCTACACTCCTTTTCCCACTCGGTCGACAGGTTGCTGAAGTGAGTCGTTGCGAAAGTATATAGACCCACAGCCTCTCCTTCAGCGTTGTCGCACTGCTTCCAGCTCCACGCTCCGATCCACGACCCCCCCGCCCAGCATGTCGTCTCCGAAGGACTCGATCAAAGAGGCCGCGAGAGGTAACCTCGACCCGCTCAAGCAGCAAATCCCTTCCGCCGACCAAGTCAAAGATGTCGCCGACCGGACCTTGGAAAAGGCCAAAGATTCCGTGCCCACAACGAAGGAAGAGTTGAAAGACGCAGTCGATGTCACAGCGAAGAAGTCGATGCAGAGCTTAAGAGACTTTGTAGCTGGCGGTGTGGGAGGGATTTGTGCCGTGGTCGTGGGACACCCATTCGATTTGGTCAAGGTTCGGCTGCAAACCGCAGAGAAGGGCGTATACAGTGGTGCGATGGACGTGGTGAGGAAGACAATTGCGAGGGAAGGTCCTGTCAGGGTGAGATTTTGCTGTGATCAATGAAGATCCTCGACAATGTGCTGAGTTATTTTGTCAGGGTCTGTACGCTGGTGTGTCTGCGCCGCTCGTGGGAGTGACGCCTATGTGTAAGTTCACGCGAATCACGACTGCACAGAACGAAAGCTAACAATTCACAGTTGCTGTCAACTTCTGGGTATGTTATGTCGACAACTTCCCATCCGCTCCTCTGACAATTCTCCTAGGCCTACGGCGTCGGCAAGCAATTAGTCGACACCTTCTCCACCGTTCCAAACGGCCAATACTCCGTCGGCCAAATCTCCGCCGCCGGTTTCTTCTCCGCCATTCCCATGACTCTCATCACCGCCCCGTTCGAGCGCGTCAAGATCATCCTGCAAATACAAGGCCAGAAAGAGCTCAAACCGGGCGAGAAACCCAGATACGCGGGCGGCATGGACGTCGTCAAGCAACTCTACAAAGAAGGCGGTATCAAGTCCGTCTACCGTGGTTCCGTCATGACGCTCGCTCGCGACGGACCTGGTTCCGCGGCGTACTTCGCGACGTACGAGTACGTCAAGCGTACGCTCACACCGAAGGACCCGGAGACGGGCTTGCCGGGCAAGTTGAGCATGCCGGCGGTCATGGCGGCGGGAGGTGCAGCTGGTATTGCCATGTGGGGCACGATCTTCCCGGTTGATACCGTCAAGTCGAGATTGCAGTCATCGGACAAGGCGCAGGGTATTGGAGCTTGTATCAAGGAGCTGTACGGACGTGGTGGATTCAAGGCTTTCTTCCCGGGTGTGGGACCGGCCATGGCAAGAGCTGTGCCGGCTAATGCCGCGACGTTCGTGGGTGTGGAGTTGGCGCATAAGTTGATGGACAAGACATTTTAGACGGTATGAGCCGCGTATCGTTTTGACACTATGGTATGGTCTAGCCGAGTACAACAGCGGGCGCACAAAGTCCAACAAAAACAACTTCCCACTGCAATTGCATCGTAGCGAACATGTGTGTTGGCAGGTCGTTTCGACTGACTTCCAAGCGGGGATCAGTCATCCATCCCTTTGCATTTTCGTACGGTGGAGACAGGTACTTACAAGGGCCAGGATTCAGCGGGCACTAAATCCAGCGCTACACCAAAATTAGTATGGTAGAACAGACTGTTTCCCTAACCTTTCCTGCGTGTGTAGCTCTTACTGCTCTTGCTGTTGTATACCTCTTTTTCGAGCCTAAATTAGCTGAAATCGTCTATTGCCGCTATAAAAACCCTTCTCTTATTAGCTTATTAAATACCCTTAACAATTGCATAGTTAGGTAACTATTATGTCTACCTTTTGTCGTATGTTTATCCTCCTTTTGCCTATAGACGAGCCGCTCGATTATAACCCTAATAAAGCTAGTAATAATAAGGAAGATAAGGCTAGCGGTAACGAGGATAATAGTAATAATGCTAAACTCCCTCGAAATGCGAATAAAGAGATAGAAGGTTTATCGGTAGTACGGCGATCGCTCGAAGAAGGTGGACTTAGTAGTAGAGCTAGTAGTAGTAGTAGTGTTGCTAATAGGCTCTATAAAGCGGTAGATATCGATTATTAAGAGGACTAGCAATATACTCTACTATAAGGAATATACTATAAGCGTATCGTACGATCTCTACCGTTCGAACGCGAAAGAGTCGGCCGTAGTAGACTACTATTAGCTCACTTTCAGCTGTTCTTTAATTAGCCTGTTTACGAGCGGATAGTTAAGTATACTAATCTATATACGGCTACTAAAACTAAGTAGCAATAGCCAGATCGTAGTACTCGGATCTATAACTATCCTTAGGAGCCTATAAGTATCGCTAAGATAAAGATATAGGTCGGTCTTGTAATCTATATGTTAGCAATCTAACCAGATAATAAAGGTAAGTACTTTACCGCTAATCTAGCTTAGCCTCGTTACGGCACTATTAAGAACAGTAGTATGCGTAAGAAGCGCTTTAATTAGATTAAGGCTGCTCTACATCTCGAAGATCCGGCTATAACACTAGCCGGTAAGGGACTAGAGCTATAGAAGTAGGTTTAGTAGCTGTCTAATAACTAGCGAAGGAAGTATATATATTAGGTAACACCTAGCACTAAGGTAAGTATAGATAAGATTATAATCCGCTTTACCGGCCGCACTATCTATATTGTTAACATACGCGGTAAGCTAACCCTAATTGGCTTCTATATCCTCGCTCTTTATAACCGTAGGTATCTTGTTAGATTTGTCTATTTTACGCCGAGGGGAGGATACGAGGTATTGTAGCTAGCGGTAGTACTCGAGGAGGTACGGCGTATACGTAAGATAACGGTTATTAAGCGGAAGAAGGATAAGAAGAAGAAGAAAAAGGACGATATCTCGAGAAGCTCGTAAGCGGCCGGTCCCGCTAGTATAGCTCTACTCCTTCCTAATCCGGACGTTAACTTAATAGCTTAGCTAAGCTTACGCTTAAGAGCCGTGATATCGCTTTTACTATTTGTTTTACGACTACTTATCGTAAGCGGAAGATTTTTTCACGTGTTTATAGACAACCTCTTTAGCAATATCGCTATGTTCGCTATTCTACGATACTATAACATCGCCGCGACTAGCACCGTAAGAGCGACCTTAAATTAATAGCTATAGTAAGGTATAAAGTTTATAACTAATAAAGGAGGGGTCCGGAAGGAAGTTAACCTTTTACGCAAAACGACGACCTTTTAATATAATACTATCCTTATAAGACCGCTCTATAACGTCGCCGCCGTGCTCTAGTAAGACCGACAATTAGTATAGTTTCTTACTACCGGCTACGCTACCGAGTAGCGCGAAGAACGTACTAGAAGGCGGCTAAGAGCAGTAAACAACTTTATTCGAGATTACGTTCGACTATACTAGGCTATACCGCGCGATATCTATTAAATGCCGCTCGTCGCGAGCTACTATAACTAGTTTATAGGCGGTGTGGATATCTACGATTAACTAAGGAGCTACTGTCTATCTTAATATAAGGCTATTAAGCTATAGCATCCACTGTTTTACTTCCTTCTTAATAGAACGGTTATTAATGCCTTCGTCCTTTATAGAGACTTAACACTACGCGGCCGCGTTAAACAATAAGACTTCCGTATAAAGCTCGCCCTTAGCCTCGTTCGAGAAGGTATGCGAGAGCTCTTAGTTCTCCGGCAACAGTAGGGAATTACACTAAGTAATAGAGGACAGCGCGGTAAAGATAGCCGCTTCTTACGCGGTTATACTATTAACCGCGGTAGGCTAATGCCTCGCGGCTCTCGACATCGATTTAAGAAAGGCAACTTACTCGGCATCGCTAAATCGACTCGCCTTAACCTTATAAAACATTACGATATAGCTTTATATCCTATCGTAAACGGCTACTATTGCTAGCTCTATAGATAGTATTCTACCGCATTGTAGAAGAAGGATCGCAAGGTAAATAGATTATAGATATATTACACTAATTACGGCGACGATTATCTACTCTATAGCTAGTATAGAGGTATATAGCATTGTATTAAAGATGCTAACATTGCAGATGCTATAGCACTAATACCGTATTTACGTCCACGTTTATTTACGATACCTTCTCGAGCACCTATAATAATAATACGTACACCGCTTTTAGCTCCTTACGTAGTCCCCTTAACTCCACCTCTACCGCCTTAATCCGAGCGACTACACCTTCTAACGATCTACGAACTACTCTACTAAGAGCTTCCGCTCTACCCCTATTAGCTCCCCCCCCTCTAATAGCCGCTCCAAGAGCTTTAATAGGTACTAGCGGTAATAACGGCTATAGCGGTAGTAGTAGCGGAAGAGGCGATAATAAATATAATAATAGACTACTAATAGCGGTATTGTCGATAATAGTGGAGCGGTTAGAAGGTAGTAGTAGCTCCACGGATAACGAGTCTACTACCGGTAGTAGATTAAGATTACTATACGGGCTAGAGGTATCGATTTCTTCCTTACTATTACTAATCTTTATATACAATTAGCGAAAACGCTAATATATAACACCTATTATCCTTACCTCTTGCTTTACTACCGGTAGAGCTATAATCCGAGTAGTTTTTTAGCTATATATACGATTTCGAGCAATAGTAAGGTGCGAAAACCTCCCTCGATCGAGGTAGACGTACACCCTACTTAGCTGCCTTTTTACTACTAAAAATAGGTAAGGGTTTGGCACTAATATAGGGCAGCCGTCGCTAACAAGTTACTCTTAGCATTGCTAGGGTGCTATCTATATATAAAGGAATTACGCCGGATCCTAATCCTTATAATACGGATAGCGCCCTAATCCGTAGTTTAGGCTACTACCTCTTATTTAATAAATTAGATCTTTAACGATATCGCTATATATAGATATTAATTAACATATATAGTACTACCCGTTACACCGTCGCTATACTATTATCGTTATCGCCGTTACTAAGCCTCGTATTACGGCTACCGCCCTTACGAATACGCGTCCCTATCGCCCTCGTATATACGCTTTTATCGCCCTTACGCCCTCTTAGTAGTAATCTTAAATAATCTCGCACACCCTTTACTATGCTACGCCTACTGCCCGACTATAACTACCTCCGCGAGGAAATTAAGCTTCTACTATACGTCTTAGGACTAAGCTACGACGCTACGAGAGCATAGCTAAGAGAGTATAAACAGGTAGACATATTAGGTCGCTCGTTTAGAAGGTAGATCGCTACTTAGGGGATTACGACGAGGCTACGTAGGGATAATCTTAGTAACTATAATAAAGAGCGCCTACGTACAAGGATTAAGGAGCTGTTCTAGGGCATAGATAAGAACGATAATATATACTACCGGATCCTATAGATTAACGGCTTTAACTTAGCTCTCGAAGTAGTAGTTCGTTAAGTTAAGGAAGTCTATAGGGTTCTACCGAAGGATCCCTAAGGAGGATAGGCCGACATATAACGAGATTATTAAGGGCATACTAATTAGCGTAATTTAGGTTAGAGCGCTAGAGGACTACGGATATCGCAACCTTATAAGGGAGATGCGGAAGGAGTTTAGGCTTATCGGAAGGTCCTAATCCTAGCGCTCTTAGTGCCGATCTTAGTGCTAACCTCTATATATAGGGACCGGATCTTTAGCGTTGCCTACCGCTTAAATCCTATACTATTTCAAGTACGCCGTATTAGTAAGCGAGTCCGTATGCGTTCTTATCTTCCAAAAGCTAAGGGACCGGATTATATATAGTCGGTAGATGCATATTGTAAGCTAGAGTTGTTCGGTATCTAGTTCTACTACTACATTAATGTATATTTACGTAGGATTATATAGGCCTACGTCGGCACTATAGCTAAGACGAAGTTCTTAGTGTTCTATTAATATCTCGGTGTAGTTAGTAAGCTCGGACGGACGGCGTAGGTAAGGATCTTAGTGCATATCTTAGTGTATTGCCCTCGGTTTCTAACCTCTATATACATAGATTATACGCGCTAATTACGGCGTTAAGACTCTAATAATAGTAGACGCCTATCTCTGCTTCCGTAAGTATTAAGAAGGCTACTAACTGCGCTTTAACGAGGGCTTCTAGTATACAACTAGTAAGGGCAATAACACGATTAAGCGTTTCTAGGGACCTAGTGCAACGGTAGCGTTTAATAGGTAGCGTAACTTCTTTATCGAGATGCGCAATGCTCGCTACTATAACGAGGATTAAAAGGCTAACCGCATCGCCTTCCTCGCTGTCTATATGCCGATCCTTCGATATACTATCTAGAAGTTCGTTAAAACTTATAATAGCTACTACATCCGGAAGCATACTAAGATCCCTAGCTATATTAATAGTATTCCGAATACGCTCTATAACTATCTAGAGTTGAAGGGAACCGAGCTATATAGCATCGCCCTTAATACTACGTATCCGGAGATATAAGAGATAATCGACCGGAAGAACGAGTTCGGTAAGTATACGATTAGCTAGGGATTTAGCTAAGATCTACACCGAGATTAGACTATTAGGTTATACCGGCGGCAAGTGCTAATATACATATATAGACCTCGTTTCGTATCTTCCGGTAGCTACTATATATTAGGTTAACTACGTACTCGCTTCCGCTAAACTCCCTACTAAGATAACTAGTAAGGAGTCTACCGCTACTAGTAACAAGCTCTATATTATTACATATCTTTATCTCCGTGCTATAGCTACCGCGTATTTGGCCGCCGGTAGTGTATTAGTAGAGTTTAAGACGTTAGTATAGGGTGTAGGCCTATAGCTAAGGGATCGTATAAGGTAGGTATTTATAGAGAACGGCTTCGCTCTATAATTAAGATAACGGCTAGGATTACGCTAAGATCGACAGCGCATAGTAGATAGCCTCCTTAATAAAAACTCTGCTTATTCCCTATCCTCCGCCTTTTCCTTGCCCTCTACTTCCTCCGCTTCGTTAATTATCCCTTAATTAGTCCTTAATTATCCCTTAATTATCCCTTAATTATGCCTACATTTACGAAGTTCTACATAGAGGATAGAACTCCTTACGTTAGACTTACTAAGCACTATAGCAACTGTAGCTATAATCTACTAAGCACCGAGACACGCACTAAGATTACTACTATCGCCTCTACCGCTCTAGTAAGTAACCCTAGCACCGGCGTATATAAAGGATATAGCGTTATTTAGTCCGGTCGTGCTAATCTAGTTCGATAGAGTACTTCTAAGAAGCACACTCGCCCTACTAATACTAGTAGCCGTAATCGATTAGTCGCCTACGCTACTTAAGCTACTACTACTACTACTAATGCTATATTAACGGTGCCCTATTTAAGTAAAGCCGGTCTATTATTATCGCCTCTAGCTAAGTCTAAACGTAGTAGACCGTAGGTCGAGACTCTATAGGAGGTTAGCATTATATGTACGATGCATACCGTTAAGGTAACTACTAGCTATACGGTATCGGAGTATAGCGGATAGACCGATCCCTTCGAGTAGACTAGCTAAGGCGTCGTAGACGAGATAAGCGCTGCTCTTAGTGCTATCTTAAAGGAAGAGCGTCGATTCTAGCTACTTAAATACCTCCTCGGTAAGAGCTACTACGCTTAAAACCGCGTACGCCGGCGTCTATATTACGACTACTTCCTATCTATTAGGTATAACGACCTCTATTAACCCGTTAGACCCGGCTATACGAGCACTATATCTACTAATATTATCCGGATGTTAGGCCTTTTATTACTAACAATACGATTAAGCTCGTTAAGGCGACCGTATACGTTACCCTACTCGTTAATACGGATAACCGCTATAACCGCCGAGGGGGATATGTCCGTATACATAAGGACGATCTAGCGTTACGCACTACTAAGGCTAGCTATATATACCTACTAGGCTAGCGTATATACGAGGATAGTAGAGTAGAGAAACCGGACGGTTTATTTACGCCGTCGTCTACTAAGCCGAAGGACGTAGATAAATTTATTAAGGAGCTCGCTACTACCGCTAACGAGAGCGCTACTCTTAGCTCTAATCTTACTACTAGTAAGGGCAAGGGCAAGGGCAAGTAGCTAGACAAGGACAACTAGCTAGCCTATAAGATCGCTACGTACGCCGCTCTTAGTAGTAACGACGACGATCTTAGTACTAATCTCGCTATTAGAGCCGCCGTTGCTAACTCTATTAAGATAGCGCCTACCGCCGGTCCCTCGAGGACTAGCAAACATACTACTAGCTTAGAGCTCTAGCCGTTCTTACTAGTAAGAATTAACAACTCCCTTATTATCCTCGACGATAATATTAATACTACCTCTAGCTTATAGGATACTATAGCCTAAGCTAGAGCGGCCGTTATACGACGAGCTAAGGAGAAGGCGGACGAGTCTAGGCTAGCCGCATTACTACCGCTATAGACGCCGGTTAAGGTAGTAGCATCCTTAACGTCCTCCGGAGTAGCTAATATAAGAGCGACATAACTATCCTTAATAAAGATAGAGGCTAGCTAGAAGGAGGCTAGCCTAGTTAAGCGTAAGCTATTAGCCGCGATACGAGCCCTTACGCTAGTATAAGAGCGCTCTAAGATCGTAAACACGCTTATTAAGTCGGAGGTAGACGTAGGCGAGCCTATTATTAAGGAGCCTATTATTAAGGAGCCTATTATTAAGAAGCCTGTTATTAAGGAGCCTGTTATTAAGGAGCCTATTGTTAAGGAGCCTACGGTTAATAGGCTACGTAGAAGTAGAAGGAAGCGACTACTAACATAGAAGAAGGCTAAGAGCGAAGGTTAATATAATCTTAGTACGGAGTATATAGGGGTAGAGGTATATAGGATTAGAAGTATAGGTAGCTTAGTATTAATATTAAGCATAAAAATAGGTATTATTCGGCAGCTCGAGAGCTAATCTTATCGTATCTTAGTGTAATCTTAGCTACTTCTACTCTAATGCCGCTAAACGAGCCTTAAAAAGCTTATTAATCTCTAATAACGATAGATGCCTCTCCTTAAGCCCTCTAATCTTAGCCTTAAGCGCATCTTTATTGCCCTTAATCTTACTACGAAGTCTATTAATCTTAGTCTTATATATCTCCTTAATGCGGAGGATGTTACGTATTATTCTATTAACCTTATCCGCTAACTCTATATTCGCCTCCGTTGAGTCCGCTACCTCCGACTATAATACCGCTACCTTTGCTCCTTTATCTATAATACTAAGACTGTCTTCGACATCTAACTCCTCTTTTACTATAATCCTAGCGCCGTAGTTAGCCTTACTACGGCTAAAGTAATATCTATAGGTCGTAAGCTTCGAGTTGTTCTTATAGGCGCGATAGACGTAATTCGCATTAATATAGAGCCTATAAGGCGAGTGGGTAGCTTGTCCTAAGATAATTAGCTAAGATTAGGCCGAGATTAGCCTAGATCGCCTAGATTAAACTTACCTTCCTCTATCTCCTATACTCGTTCTACGTAATTATATTATATAAGCGTCTAACGACCGCTCCTCCGGACTAAGTTCGCACCTATTAATTAAGCTTTAGTAAGGGCTGCCTTCTAGTTTACGACGCTAATGTATTACGGAGCCTTCTAATTAGTAGTAGTCGGTATACGGTAGATATAGAGCTCGATAGGTAGAGCCGAAGGCAATAGTAGTAGTAAAGTAGTATCCGTAACGCTTACTAGAGAGTCTACGCCTATAGGGGGTAGTAGTAATAAGGAGTTGTCGCGCATAACGGCTAGCGGTAGTAAGGAGTTGTCGCGTATATCGTACGGCGTAACGGAGTTAATCTCGAAGCCTTTTTACGTATTAAGAGTAGTCTAAGGAGGCATAAGATTGTGGGCGAGAGCGCGGAGAGTAGTAGTAGTAGTAATGTTTAAAAAGAGAGCACGGTAGTAGAAGTTTTATAAGAAGAAACGGCTACTTACTAGTATTATAAGTTACTTACTACTTATTAATAGTATATAACAATACGGACACATACTAAGATTACTACGATAGGACGCATTAAGAGTAATATATAGACAATAGGAGGCATTTTAATAGAGTAATGTTAATATGCACGTAACTAAATAGCTAAATACCTCGTAGTAGCCTAAACTTACCTTTAGGGCGCTATCTACGCTTAGCGAAAGTTGTGTCCGTCCTGGTAGCAATAAGGGGTTCGGCCTATAGTCGAAAGGCACTCCGAGTCCTTCGGGAGTGTTAGTTAAATAAACACTACGTCGGCAATATCCATGGAACGTTTTTATTTAACATACCTAGCGGTAGGTTAGTTTCAAATGTTCGTTAATAACGTAGTAGCTAGTCCCGCCGTCCCTAACATATGTCTAAGTATCGGCGTTAACGTTAGCATTTAGAGGGGAATAAGGTAGAAGAAAGCGCTAAGGAGTAGGACGTATATAGGCGAAGGCGTTCGGGGCGATAGAGAGAAGTACGAAGATCTAGGAGAACTACATAATTGCTCGTAGTACTCCTAGTAGTTTAGGTTGCGTATAGTTTATGTCGCGTGTAGATAACAACTTTGCGGTTAAAAGTTAAGAAAAAACACGGTAGGAAAGACGTAGGAGATAGGCAGTTTTGGGGCTATCGATTAGAATACGAATTAATTCGATCGACGGAATCCGTGGAGATAATTGCCCCGGGGGAACGATCGAGATCCAATCGGTCCTAGGACATACTACCCGTACGTAAGGATTAATTATGCTACTAGATAGCTAATATAACTACTAAGCCTCTAATCCTAATATTAGGACGAAGTATTAGATTTAGAGGAGCAGATTAGGCGCTATATAAGTACTATAGCTTGTTATACGAACTGTTAGGGCAATATGTAAAGTTGTAGTATAGCTTCGTACGGAGGACGGTAAGTAAGCGAGACGTCTTAGTTAAGAACGATGCCTCGTAAGCTTAGTAGAACGTTAAATTAAACGGACAAGCTACTTCTACTAGTTCTTCTTCGCAGCACGACTAAAAATAATCCTCGAAAGTAGAGCGCGTAAGGAAGGTAGTATAGTAGGGAAAGTCGCACTAGTTACGTGTATCTAGTAGTGCTACCTTCGTCGCTAGGTAGCTAATAGACTTTATCCTCTATTATGCTACCCTTTTAGCACTTCGAAGGCACAACAGCATACAGCACTTAAATCTACCTCCTCGTTGCCCCCCTATCTACCTTCCCTCGTCTTCTTTTTACATATTTACCTTCTATAGCCCTCTTTTACTATACCTCTAGTGCATACTACTACTATCCGACGAGAGTTTGGAGTCTAAGTATACTCCCCCCTTACATTTTAGTAGACGATGTAAGACTCCTACACTCGCTTTAGCAGTATAGTAAGATATATAGGATAGTAGGAGTGTACTATAAGCGACGAGCCTACGAGAAATACACGATATCCGAGAAATACGCCGGTCGCACCCTCGAGTAGGAAGCTACACCTTTATAATAACTATCTACGACTATAATAACCTTAAATACCTCTACCCCTTAGCTAGGGTAGATGCAGCTCCAAGTCTAAATCCAAATCCAAGTCTAAATCCAAATCCAATTTCGAATCCAAATACCGATACCTAATATATACGAACAGCTACGTATATATTACTAGCTATAGGAGTAGCCGAGAAAAACTTTCTTATCCCTCGACGACAGCTATCTCTAGACTAGCTACTCCGCTATATGCACTAGGGACTACACCTCTAGCGTCTACTACACGCTCTTAAAACAGGTACGTACTACGGAGAGGTTTCTACTATAGAAAGAGGGTGTCTCGGGGGTAAAAGGAGCCTCCCAGACTAAAATTCCTACTATAATAGCTTCGCCTACTACCCGCCGCACTCCTCCTTCGCTCCTTGTCTTCTCTATAGATAGCCCCCTAACAACGACTTCCGGCTAGTTGCTAGAGAAGAAAGAATCCGGATTATAGAGGACTAATACCTAGGGAGATATACCCTCCCTACCGGCCGACTACCCCCTTATAGACATAATAGACGTTATAGACGTTATAGGCATTATAATACGAAAGGTTACGTAACTAATAGATTATTACTATTAGTAGAGAGACATAGCGAGGATGCCGGCGCTATTTTAACACACTATAGCAGCTAAGGGCGAGGGTCCTTCTTACTAGCTAGACTACCTACTACCTTAACGACGACTTCCGGCTAGTTGCTAAGGAGAGAATCTAGACTACGGAAGAAGAAGTTCTAAAGATATACCCTCTTTACCGTCCGCCTATCTCCTTATAGACACGATAGATACTATGGATATAAACAGATAAACGATTACGTAACTAGTAGATCGTTACTAGTAGTAGAGCCGGAAGAAGTAGGTGCTAAGTCTTCTTAACGCGGGTATAGCGAATACCCTAAGAACAATATCGGCGCGGTCTTAATATACCGTAGTAGCTAGGCGGGTAAAGAGTATCTAACTAGTAGCGTGTTCTCTAGGGGGAATAGACGTACGAGTACCGCTCGGACTACCTCGCGGCTAGAGTAGTAATAATCGCCCTATTACCGACATTAGCACTGTTATCGATATTAGCACTACTAGCATTACAAGCACTACCGTGCCTCGTATACGAGAGTAGGACCCGCTGCTCTATTACCGAGTACCTAGAGGTTTAAAGAAAGTAGCTAGTTATAAAGGCGATAGGGTCTATAGCAATGTAAGGAACGCCTAATATCCACTGGATAAAAGGCGAGACTAATTCTTGTAGAATTCAATATGCGAGCGCAAGCCCTTCGCCTTATATGCGGCAGGCATGCGCTAAGCATTCGTCACCTCCTTAGTTATATAACCGAAGGATAACTTCACTCGACCCGGATTACCACCTTTAGCAGTAATCCTTATAGCAGTCCTTAGCGGTGCTGTTACAATTGCCTCCTCTCCTTATAAGCGTCGTCCTCGGCGCGCTTATGGGGGATTTAGTAGGCTTACTTCGTAATTACTTCGCGATTACTTCGTATGTTATGCGGTACGAGCCTATATGCATACATCCGGTAACTTATTAGTTAGTCCGGCGGCAGCGTACATATATCCATGCCGTCTGCTATAAACATTATTTCCACAACATCCACTTCCGTTTAATGCATTCCTAAGTTATTAACAACAACATTAACAAACATAGTAGATCGAGGGTGTCTAGGCGCAGCAAGTTTCTATACTTATTTACCCTCTATTTTTCGGAGCTAACTTTCTTAGACACTACTACCTTCGCATTACTCTCGCTTGGACTTCGTACACCGCACGCGGTGTATTATAAGCATGTCTAATCCTTCTTTAGCCGAGCGTCGGCTCTTGTTAGAGGTCGATAAAATAACACCGCCTCTATAACAGTTTCGCGTAGTTTCCGTTCCTCTAGCTAAGAAAGATCCCGCGCAATTTGGTCGTTAGCGTAGTAAGACTAAAGCTAAGCGGTCTAATAACCCTCTAGATCGCTCGTCCTAGTAGTAGAAGCCTTCTAAGCGGCCTAGCCTACGTATTACGGAGACGTTAACGGACGACT